>JBBPMP010000313.1:0-26954 GCA_038090395.1 Boletales sp. KT-2023a | reverse complement strand
TTGCAAACCGGTCCAAACCAGTCCAAAAATGTCTAGGACTTTTTAGGACCGGTTTTTTGAGGTTTCGGTCCGGTCTCAACGATTTCATTTTTTGGTAGGACCGGTCCGGGTCCGGTCTTTCCAAAAAAGGCAAAAAAACCGGACCGGACCGGACTTTAAAATGCTACAAGCATCAGTCCTGCAGAGTGTGCAAAGATTTGAATGCAATTTTGCTTCTTAGAGTGTTACTGGGCATCAAAGAAGTTGCTGCTGATGACAATGCTCCCAGATTCTGCTCATATTCATAGGTAGCAAAGATGAGGGGATGACACATTAGAGATGATGCCTTCACATCCAGGCTCACTGGAAATGTCAGGCAAGAACATCTCCTATCTAGGCTGCAGGTTAGGGATTGACAGTTCAACATGTGAGAGTGGTCAGATCAATCATTGGCACAAATGAGAAGACTTGCAGTGGGTTGCACAGTAGCCTCTTATATGTTGTTTGTGCTCAAGCAAGTCAAGTGACTCAAGTCCTATGGGTTCTACAACTAGCACTGATCCAGTTAGCCTTAATGTTGATACTACAGGCACTGGCCAAAATAACTGCATGCCAGTGTGACAGGCTGATTTCAGTACAATTTTTACAAAAATTGCCATTTTAGGCCATGTATTTTTACTAACATTAGCCTGTCATATGCTGTTGTTTTGGCCAGTGCCTATAGTGTGACAATCTGGATGAACAAGTGTACAAGCAGCACTGGGGCTGCATCATGAGCTCAAAGAAATACTGTCATTCAGTAATGTGCCATGTATCTCATACTTTGTGTCTGACTGATTGTATTCATAGATGCTAAATACAGGTGGCATGGCTTGGGACCTGCCAGTTTATTATCCAAATACAGATACAAAAAGAATGCATTCATAAACATTTGATCAATATTGGAAAATTTATAGCTGGCATGAGTATGCACATATGTACAGTTTGAGTATTGCACAGCAGTAGAAAAGGAATGAACTGAAAAATCTACATCCAACAAGACATCCAATGCCCTCCTAAACAAGAATAATCAAAGTCAACTTGATATGCTCTATCAGAAGCTATAACTGAAGAGTGCATAGGAAGACAGAAAGAACACCTATTCCAAGGGGCAATCCATGCAAGGACATTACCACTGGAAGACTGAATCCAATGGTCTTCTACATGAAAATCATCAAAAAGGAAAAGATCTGATGCTTTCCAAACTTTGATACCATAATCATCAGAAGCAGAGACAATATATCTACCATCAGGTGAATAAGCAACACATCTGACCCAGTCTAGATGTCCTTGAAATGGGCCTGCCACAGTTTGTCCAGTGGTTGCATTCCAAATCCTAATGGTTTTGTCTGCTGAGCCAGAGACAATGTGTCTTCCATCAGGTGAATAGGCAACAGACAGGACACCTTCTGTATGCCCTTGAAATGGGCCTGCTACTATCTGTCCAGAAGCTGCATCCCAGATAGTAATAGTCTTGTCATCAGAACCAGAGACAATGTGTCTTCCATTGGGTGAATAAACAACAGACTGAATAGAACCTGTATGCCCTTCCAATGGATCTGCTACAGTTTGACCAGTGGTTACATCCCAAATCCTGATGGTCTTGTCCATGGAGCCAGAAACAATATGTTTTCCATCAGGTGAGTAGGTGATAGAGGTGACCTGGTCTTTGTGGCCTTGAAAAGGGTCTCCTGTAGGTTGGCCAGTAACTGTACTCCAAGGGCTGATGGTATAATCATCAGATGCAGAGACAACATACAAGTCATCAGGTGAGAAAGCAACAGAGTTAACATAATCTGTATGACCTTGAAATGGACCTGCAACAGTTTGGCCAGTAGCAGCATCCCAAATTATAATGGTATTATTTTCTGATCCAGAGAAAATATATTTTCCATTGGGGGAGTAGGCAATAGATAGGATCCAAGATGTATGACCTTGCAATGGACTGACAACTGCTTGGCAAGTAGTCATATTCCAAATCCTAATGGTTGAGTCATTAGAGCTAGAGCATATATGTTTTCCATCAGGTGAAAATGCAATAGACCTGATCCAATCTGTATGCCCTTGGAATAGACTGGTCATATTTTGGCCAGTAGTTGAATCCCAAATCCTAATATTCCTGTCTTGAGAACCAGAGACAACATATCTTGAATCAGGTGAATAGGCAACAGAAGTGACAGCAGCTATTTGTCCATGAAGTGGACCTGTGACAATCTGGCCCATCACTACATCCCAGATTATCACAGTTGCATCCCTAGAGCCAGAAACCAAATGTCTTCCACAGGGTGAATATGAAAGAGAGGTGATGGCCTTTGTGTGCCCCAAAGATAAACCTGCAACAATCTGGCCAGTACCAGCATCCCAAATCAGAATAGTCTTGTCATCTGACCCAGATGCAATTTGCCTCCCATCAGGTGAATATGAAACAGAAGTGACATCATACATGTGCCCTTGCAATGGATTTGTCACAATCTTGCCAGTGGTTGCATTCCAAATCATAATGGCAGCATCATTAGAGCAAGAGACAATGTATTCCCCATCAGGTGAAAATGCAACAGAGTTCACATTATCTGTGTGACCTTCAAATGGACCTGCAACAGTTTGGCCACTGTTTGCATCCCAAACCCTGACAGTTTTGTCATGAGAACCAGAAGCAATATGCCTTCCATTGGGGGAATAGGCAACTGAGCTGACATAACCTGTATGCCCCTTGAATGGACCTATAACACTTTGGCTGGTTGTTGTATCCCAAACTATAATGGTCCCATCATCAGAGCCAGAGGCAATGTGCATCCCATCTGGTGAATAGGCAACAGAGGTAACATAATCTGTATGTCCCTTGAGTGGACCTGTAACAGCTTGCCCAGTAGCTGCATCCCATATCATGATAGTCCTGTCTTTAGCCCCAGACACAACATGTCTTCCATCAGGTGAATAAGCAACAGACAGGATATTGTCTGTATGTCTGGGCAATGAGTTGCCATCTTGTGGCCAATAAGCTGGATGCTTAGAGGTGACAGAGATATGTTTTTGCAGGTGGTCCTTCCAAAGTGCACAAAGTGGTGATCTAGTTGGGGTCTGGGACATGGCTGATAGGTAGAGATGGGGAGTGGACTCTTTGAGGACAGGTTCAAACATTTGAATGAACTTGATTGCCTCTGTGGCCAATCTGGCTATCTCATGGTCCTAACCAATCTTGTTTAGTACTAATCACCAACCATCAACTTTCACCCCACCTTGGCCCAGGTCTTTAGAATTGTACAGGTCTCCAGGGCACATGTGATGGATGATAGTGGTGGAAAAAGGGAGAGCAAGCTGATGACTTCAAGCCAATAAGGGAAAAACTCCTTGAAGAAGAGGGTGACCTCATTCAACAATTCAGGGGTACAGTCCACATGCTGCAGATGGTTCATCCAGTAGCGGCATGCATAGGATAGATGGGGTGGGATAGCCATATGTACCCGTTGGGCCAGGTCAGGGATGGTGGAATTACAGAGTCGGGAGTCATTAAGGTTACAAATGTTGAACTTGAGCATACTTCGCATGCAGGATAACAATGCTCGTCCGAAGGTGAGGCGGTGTTGATGTAAGTGTCCAACATAGAAGACCGAGCTGGAACCATCCAGTAAAAAGTCACGGAACGAGGAGTGATGCAGGCGTATGGGGTTGTCTTCAAATACCCCATCAATAAATGATCCAAGGCCCTTGACAACCTCCCTGACCGGCAGGTGACCACAAAAGAGAGCGGCAAGCAAAGCCACAGATAACGGCTCCAGAGTATCCGTTACAAGTACAATACCCATTACTTCCCGGAAGAAGTGTTGGACATCTTCTTGCATGAAATGCTGCTGCAGGATCATCTCATACAGACGGTTTAATGGATGAGGCGATGTGCTCTCATCGCTTTGCAAAAGCATATTAAGGTGCTGACATGCGTCAAGTTCAGCACCGCCATTCCCTTTGATGAACTTGCATGAAGTGGATGCACATTGGAAGAGGTGGCAAGAATGGCGGACGAGTAGTCGACACCACTCCTTGTTTGGCCAATAGGAATCGAGGGAGGGATACTGCTGGAGTGAATGATGAATGAACCTCTCTATATCTGCATCGACGAGCTGTTCAGGAATGTCTTTCATTTGCTTAAGAACAACCTGTGGGGTAGACACGAGCGCGGCGATGATGTCGTCTTCTGGGCGAGTGGTGATGAGGAAGCGAAGATTGTGTGGCAGTGTGTTTTTGGTGATAAGCATCGAGAAGGCCAGCAGAAGGTCTCGACGACCCGCAGGATCACCACTTTCGTCAAGGGCGTCAATGACGATGATCAAAGGTCCAATGGCATCTAGGTGTTTGTACGGTTTGATGATCATCCGTTCGAGTTGCTCCATGGATGATGCGGACGCGCGAAGCGGGGTGCTGTCTCTGACGACTTTCCAGAGAGCAGATACAAATTGGGAATCGCGCCAAGAGAGATCGCGCGCAATGGTACTGAACAAATTTCCCGGATTCCGCCTCGCGCCATCGGCTTTGGAGAAGCAGTACGACGACCCTAGCCTCTCCTGACCATCATACAATCGAGCGATCGTGTGAGCAACTGTAGACTTCCCCGATCCAGCATCGCCAATAAGAAAATACATTCGAGGCGCATTCTCTGCAGGATTGTTTAACGCATCACAAATTTCGCGGATCAGGGTCTCGCGAGTTCCTGACAAGCAGCCCTTATCCTTGGAATACCTAGCATTGAACGCATATGGCATGTGATCCAGACCAATGAATCCGTCTGTTATACATCCGTGAACAGCCGAGCATGATCATAAATGGACACGCTTACAGTCGTACTCCTCGACGTCCATCATTCGCACAACAAAAATTTCGGTCGAGGGAGAACTTCCTAGGAGTGCGGTCTTCAGGTCTCGCAACCTATTCTCGTAATACGTGATCATTCTATTGATCTCAGACAAAGTACATTTACCCATCCAGAACCCTACACATGGAAATTAGCCATTGACATCATGAAAGCCAACGAAAACTGACAAAGGTCGTTCTGTTGGGTGTACTCGGTGATGAAGTACACACACTCCGTCACTTGTTGGATGAGAAGTGTAACCGTCTCCACGTTTGCTTGAATTGCCTTCAAAGGTTCTGGAATGTGGACAAATTCAAATATGTCGCCCATAAGTTTTACTAATCGAATGATCTCGTCGTCGTAGCCTTGCTGGTTTAGAAGTACCTGTGTGAAACACGGTTGGGGACCATGGTAGAGATATTGGGCAACGGGACAGACCTGATTCGCGGCAGATACAACAGACCATGCCAGAGACGTATACGGATGAACCTGGATAATATTCAGAAGAAGCGGTGAAGACGCGAGATGGTGAATACCTGAGGGAGATTAACAACAACCTCAACAAGTAATTGTACTCTCTTCAATAGAATATCCCACGCAGTCTTGAATATCTTGCGCTGGGTTATGTTTTTCGTGTCGTTGTCAACCATCGAACCCAGGAGGCATGTAGTAATATCAACCAGTCCGAGATTGTCTGCGTGAGGGCCTTTGGCTAACTTGGCGGCGAGGGAAAACTTGATTGTAACCACCGATCCGGCCCCATCGGAGCGATTTCCTCCAAGGATCTCTTCAAACACTTGAATTGCAAGCATTGTATCAATAGAATGCGACAGATACTTAGATTTCCATCGCACCTCCATCCTTCGATTTTTGCAAAATTTCTCCGATTGTATAGGTGAAACTTCCGACCAATTTGTCTTTTCCTATCCGGCTCTTCTTATACACCTCCACAAGGAGGGCAGAACGCTCGTCGCCATCACTGAAAACATTCAAATCTGCGGATTGTAGAGGGGAACCGGGACTCACAAAAACCAAACTTCATTCCAAGATATGAGATTGCCGGTCGCCTTCGACGTCTTCGTCAACTGTGGAGCGCTTGAAACTCCAACACGAAATTCGATGTAGTATTTCCTCGCAAACATGTCTGTACGCTCCGATTGCGTCCGAAGTTGGATGTCTGGAAGAAATAAATATCCATCGAGAGGAGACCTAGCGTCGCGATCTCACCCTTGACTGTGATTATGTGCTTTCTGATATCGTTGAGCACACTGTCTAAAAATTAACAAAGACGTACCTGATTGGATCCATGCTCTGAGCTACATTCACTGTACTCATTGTTATCCGGAAGACGGGGGGCAAACAAAAAGCGACAATTTGGTTGCGGCTGATTGAGATCACACGCGGATGTAGTGCGGCACGGAAATGACCGGCCAGGTTCGGCTCTCCACAAGTCGCTCGGGTTGGCTCCCATGTATCCGGAGTATTTCGGAATTTCTGCGCGACTCTGGACTGAAGTGCGGACAATCCACATATTGAAGATTACAAATGTTGGGCCGAATGGCTATGGTAAAGCTAAGGGAAGAGTATCATGTAGATAACCCAGGGACTGTCTTGTTTTTGGGTATCACTAGATGTGTGCGGGGGTAAGGGAATAGATTCAGTTACTACGGGTATAGTGTGCTAGGTAGTTAACGGGTATGTGATTGGATGGTGAGGAAGTAGCTGTGGTTGGGCGCGAGCGCGTAGTGCTCTCCGGCGGCAAGCGATGCTGGGCATTGTGAGAGCTGCAAGGGCGGGCGGGAAAGCCTAGCAGCGAAGAGAGGGGAGAAACCCAACATAGGCGCTTGGCGCTCGTTGCGGAGAAGGGAGAGGAGGGCGGGTCCGACGAAAAGAAAGGCGAAGATTGGAGTAAGGAAGAAGATGGTATGTTTGAACGGAAAAACATAAGCCAATGACCAATAGGATGATGAACCACATTACGTAATTACAACTCTATTTTACGGTACAGAAAAGTCAACGTCGCTATTTCTTTCCCCTGATAGTCGCTTGGCCTTCACTCCCGCAACACGTAAAGATCAGATTGAATGGATACTTTTCCACCGTCTGACCCCTCCGTGGCGCACCTTGTCCCGCTTCCACTGCAGTTAGAGGAATCGCCTGGAGCACGATCTTCCTCGCGCATCCCCCGGGAATAAACGCTCTCACCAACACCATCTGTCGTTTTCCCTCCCTCACCGCCTCTGCCATCCGTTTCCATCGCGCGTTCGCAAACGACTCACACCCGCACTTGGTCCCAAACGGATTCGTGCTAGGTCCTCGCGGGTCAAATACGACGTGGGCCGGCCCGTTGACGAAATTGATTTCGACGAGCGTCAGTTTCGCAGGGTGGGCACTGAGCCGCTCGTGGTGTTTCCTTAGCTCGACAAGGATGACGCGATCCAAAAACGTCATATCCTTGTTGTGCACGGTTGACATTTGTCCCCCTGTGTCAACGATCAAGCAGGGGAGCTGGACGAAAGTGTTGACGTACGCGTTACAACGAACCGTTGGTGGACCCGCGTGCAATACTCCTTGTGCTTTCCGTTTTGCCAGTCGTACTGCTGACATCGCCGACCGCAGTAGTACGCATGGAGACATCCTCCACACCGTTTGAACCTGCTTATATGGCTCGCTTTCGAACACTACGTACAACCAACCTCGGGTGTCAGACGGACGTATTTAAGGGCGTTGGAACAAGCCAGAAAGGAACGTGGCTCGCCTCATCGTTTTGGCAGGTTTGAATATGCCCGACAGAAATACCACGACGGACCAACCGTCGTCGCTCCTCGACCGTGTCTCTGAGCTTCTCCCATGCCTTGTAAAGGTCCCCCGTTTTCGAGAGTTGGGCATCTAGCTCCAGGGCTATCGCAAGGTCAACGTTAAGCGCAACCGGATATAGGATGGAGCGGTAGATCGTATACCCGAGGAGGATCTCCCCGAGCAAAATGATTGATTGACGCGCCAGCGGTGGTTCTGTAAACGGCAACAAGAATTCGCTTTTGAGAAGCGACTGGATGAGCCCTCGTTCGAGCGCCTGTAAGAGAAAGGGAAGGGCATCCAAATCCTCGATCCGTGATCTTAACACGACGATGGCATTGGTCATACACCGCGCAGCGAGAACCCGGCTATCACCTTCCCATTCGTGGTCAACGGCGAACGCAAGGATCTCAGCAGCAGCTTTGATCACGCCTTGGCGCAAGAGCGCGAGGCGGATATCAGGCTGAAGAGCAAGCATGGTGATGATATGTAAATCGCATGTGATGCAGTGCACGTCCAAGTCACCCGCGCGCGAGATTTCGTGGTCGAGATGACAGAGGGAAACGGTCGCGACAAACTCTGGTTCCCCCCGAAACAGACTAAGCAGGTTTTCCCAGTCGATGGTGGTCCCCGCTTCATGCGCGATGAGGAAACACGAGTTGAAGACTGCGGATTCACGCTGGGTATTTGCCTTGGGGGTCCAACTGGAGAACCGGGGGTCCCGGGCTTCAATAAACCAGAGATCACAGATCATCCGCATCATCTCACGGTCGGTGGGGATGAGTTTGGACCAAGACATGAGAAGTCTGTCCCGGATGAGTCCGAGGAACTCTAGGACTGCGCATTTTGAAGTGTACCGAAGCTCGATGTCGAGACATTCCTTGACGATGACGTTGCGGTAAAGAAAGAGGACCCACTGTCGGATATCGGGCCAATGGGCAGAGAGGCCCTTGGAGAGTTGTTGCCATATCTCATTGTGGTTGAGCCATATGGGGAGAGTGACACCAAGACCGACCAAGGAAGCGAAGGCGATGTCGAGGTCGTCGACTGGAAAGTCGATCCCAACAGCACCTCTAGGGATCTTTTTTGCGTCGAGCTGTTCGTACATCATGGACACGAGGCGAAGGTATTGGGCGGGTACACAAGCATCATCGCTAGCAAAGCCAGCCAGTCTGGAGAACGTTTGGATGGACTGCTTGACTGGGCCATTAATGAGTGACTGTGGATGGATCAAATCAGTGATATGCACGTGTTGAATACACTTCTTTTACTGACGTCGAACTCGACCTCTGAAATTGGTTGAGGCCGTTCTCGCATCGTACTTGTGGAATTGACCGAGTGTGTGAGTATGGCGGGATGCTGGCACTCAGGCTCATGCGGGGTTAAGCAGCATGACAAAGATCGAGATAAGATAAGATAAAGTATGCTGGTATTGATCAATTACCATGGAACTAGTCTACCCTCCGTATCGAAAGACTTTCCAGAAGAATCGTGCGTCGCATTCCTCAATTCGGATTACCTTGCTCGCGCTATCCACATCAATAGCTGCATCTTCGGCGTCCATGTGTATCAAGCAGCGATATCAGCGTTGGAAGAATGCACACCGGTGAATGACTTGCCTGACGGATGAATAGAAAATGTAATCAGATCAGGCCATTCTATGAGTTGTTTATGCGTCTGCATGATCTTGGCTTCCATTCATCGGTTATTATAAGCTTTTTACCAGCATGTTTAGCCCCATCTTGGTTATGCTATACGTGGTGTGCTGACTGCCAAGATCCGTACCTATACTTCCCAGCGGGCTTGATACGTTGACAATGGCTTTTCTCGTGCTTCTTTCCAGAAAGGGGATGAACATTCGTGTGACAGGTACTGGTCCTCCACTGTCGGTTTCGATCGTGTGTATGAGACTCTCGACGTCCTTGGTACTTGGTAGGTCGTCGACGGGTGCCTGAGTGATATGAGATTGACATTTCCGAGTGGGTATTCGAAATACCGACTATGCCCATATTATTGACTAAATAGTCGATTCCACAGAGGGCCAACGATGGTCTCAATTTATTTCTCGCTGTACGGCAAATACAGAAGCTTCGTCAGGGACGTCCAGCTCTGTGATTGAAAGAGACCCCTTTTTTGATGAGGACTTTGCAAGCGAACGAAGGTTCGCATTTCGGGGTTACGGCAGGTCACAAAGACGAGACTGTCTTCCGCGTCTGCGACGAGCGCCTCGACAAGGCCGGGACCGAGACCGCGGGATGCACTTCTGTGTTCAGGATGTGGAACTGAGAATACAAATGAACGTACCCAGTGACAAGCCAAGTAGGCATGTGCAGGTGAACGATTGCGACTTCAAATACACACGTCGCAGTCCATAAACAGGAGCTACAAAAATAGCCCAGATGTACCTGCTCACATTTCCTATTCACTGTCTATCATTAGGGTCATATAAGAGAATGATGGACACGAGATTCGAATACGACTTGCCTATTAATCGTAATCAAGGCTTGAATGAACGAATCTAGCCAGATATTAGGCGTGACTCGATTGCAGGACCAGTCACAGGGTCACGTGTATGTAACGTGTCACCAACGCGGACCCGGCAATGAGTCGCGCCGTGTGGGTCATTAGCGAGCTCGTCGTCCCAGGCGACGACCAACCAGGCGACGACCAACGCCATCATGGCCGTCCCAGTCGCAAGTGACGGCAGCGACGACGAGCTCGAATGGGAGGAAGTGCACGTACCAGAGATGCAACACGAACTCGAAACGTCTTTTGAGCTCGAGCTGTCTCCCCCTCCCCCACAGCAAAATATTGAAATCACTCTCCACGCGCCACCTAAGAAGGACGATTCCAAGTGAGTTTTCTTCTTGCGCGTCCGGGTTAATGTTTATTTGATCGTCGTGATTGCTGAACAGGAAAAAAGTCGCAGCAGCATTGCACGCACAACGCGTGCTCCGTACGACCAGTCACAAGATACACACCGTCGCGCTCCTCGCCAACGCTCGCATACGAAACAAGTGGCTTAACGACCCCCTGCTCCAAGTGGGTCTCCTTTCGTCGCCATATATCGGCTGACTCAGCGTGCCAGGCTCGACTTCTCTCCATCACCCCGCTTTCCCTCCAGAACGGGTTCGCAATGATACACAAGTCTCGTGTTCCAGATCAGAACAAACGTGGTCGTCTTTTTGAGGCGGCCGTGAATCGTCTGGTCACCTGGTGGTGTGAGACCTACTTTACTGTTACACTCACCGGACACATCAAGAGTCGGACCTTCGAGGAAGTCGAAGAGGAAATCGTCTTTGCTGGCAATCCCGATGATTCGGAGTCCGGCGACAGCGGTTATGAACGCATTCGGAGCGTCGAATCCCTCATGAAACACACCCTTATGCGGCGTGGATCTAGAGATACCAGCGCGCAGCTCTTTACCGCACTGTGTCGTGCACTTGATATTCCCGCCAGACTTGTTGTCAGCTTACAGAGTGTCCCTTGGAAATCGGGAATTGGGAGAACGGCCCCACAGCGGGATGGTTCTAAAGGCAAGGGGAAAGCGCCACAGGGACCTGCCGATGATCACGAAGACAATGTGACTAATGATCAATCGAATGTGCGGAACGTCGCCGCATCCCATTCCAAGGACAAAGGTACATCTAGACTGGATATGGGTTTCCCGGATATTCTCGAACGACATGCTATTGCTCACGTTTTAATTTACAGGTAAAAGAAAGGAGATCGCAAACCCAGTTACAAAATATCGCGCACAAAAAAGTCAATCTGCTGGCTGGAGTGAATTGCCTGACATAGGGGCAAGATCACTGAGTATGTGAAACGTGTCGTGCCGCATCACGTTCTGTCTAAGCGATTATGTCAAACGTATTCACAGAATCACCGGATCCGACGATTACACCGCCTGTCTTTTGGACGGAGGTGTTTTCTCGCCCGGACCTGCGCTGGTTCCCCGTGGATCCGGTCCGCGGCATTGTCAACAAACGTCACGTTTTTGATCCAAGTCATACCCGGAACTCAGCGGCAAGTAAGATCCCCATCAGGCAAGATAATCGAATGCTATATGTTATCGGACTCGAAGAGGATGGTTTTGGTCGCGATATCACTGGACGGTATGCTCGCCAATATACAGCCAAGGTATCCAAAGCACAGGCTGTCGGTGAAGGTGCTATCGGTGCGCGCAAAGAGTGGTGGGTAAGAGTTGTGCAATCCATCACGAGACCCTATCGCCTTGTATGTATATGCCAAGCCCCGTGGACACGACGGAGATGAATTCATTCTGATAGATTTCTTCTTGTTCACAGCAAAGAGATGACCTCGAGGATGAGGAATTACACATGCATCAATTGACCGAGGGCATGCCAACCACGGTCGCGGGCTTCAAGAACCATCCGTTGTACGTGTTGATATTTCCATTTTGCGCGATTTTTTTTGTTGACCCCTTGTTGCGATTTTTAGGTACGCTTTGGCTCGTCATCTCAGACGCGATCAAGTCATCGATCCTCCCACGGAGCTTGGCAAATTCAGAGGGGAGTCTGTATATCCACGTTCGTCCGTGATTTCATTGAAGACTGCGGAGAATTGGATGCGGCAGGGACGTGTAATACGTCAAGGTTACCAGCCAATGAAAATGGTTAAGCAACGCGCCATGACCGTCAATCGGAAACGGGAGATGGAACTCGCACTCGAACGGGCAAAAGAGGATGGCCACGCCGGCGGTGATGAAGAGGTAATGCAAGGGATGTATGCACTTTCCCAAACGGTGTTGTACACGCCGGAACCCATCACTGATGTGGGCCCAGATTTTTGTTATTATTTTTCATTCTAGAAGCTAACATAACGCTGTCCTATTTGAGCAGGGGAAGATCCCAAAAAACGATTTCGGCAACATCGACCTATACGTGCCCTCCATGTTGCCAGATGGCGCAATACATATCCCATGTACGTGTACCCTAACGATTTGTTGTTTCTTAACCGAGCTGGTGTGCTGACATGTCACTGGGGTAGATAAAGGGGCTGCGAAAATAGCCAAAAGACTAGGCTTTGATTATGCGGAGGCGGTGGTACGTACTGCCATTTCTACACGCACGCACCCATGATCTTGATTTTTTTTTAAATGTTTTTTTTTGGTGTCGATTATCGATCTAGACGGGGTTTGAATTTAGGAAGCGGAGGGCGATGCCTGTTATCCAGGGCATCGTTGTCGCCGCCGAGAACGAAACGGTGATCTTGGAGGTATGTGTCATTGTCGGGTTCGCGTGACACCACTTTACACCCTAGTGTTTTCGCACTCGTCTCGTCACGCTGACATGGCCTTTTTTTGGACGGTGAATCCAGGCGTGTCTGGAAGCGGAACAAGAAGCAGAAGAAAGAGCCGGCGCAAAGCGTTTAGAGCGGGCATGTAAACGATGGACACGACTCGTGCATGGTCTTCGTATCCGGGAACGACTTCAGAAGCAGTACGCGTCGATTGAGACGAACGACGGCGGCGAGCGCGTACAAGAATCGCAACAGCCGTTGCAACGACGCGGACCGTGGCTCGATACGGACGACAACGAGGTGGGTCTGACTTGGGTTCGCTTGGCACATTTTTTACCGCTATCCGGTAGCAACCTGGAGGATATCTCACGACCGCAGACGACGTGGTACAGCCGTTCCATCTCCCACGCGACACGCATCCGCACGACCCATTGACCGTGGCGACGTCCGCAACACGGCCGAATGACTGGGCAGGTCCGCGTGCTGGATCCGTACCGGACGGGAACATGGACCTCGTGACGGAATCGGTATCACGGAATGAGTCGATGGTCCCTACTGAAGTTGACGATGTCGAAGTCGACGTGCAAGCGGAGATGGACGTCCAACCTCGGCCTCGTACAGGCCCCCCAAAGACGATGTACGAACTCGCCACATCGTACGCGCAGCAACAGGGCAATGGAATTTCATCACCACGAAAAGAAGAAGGGGATGATCCCGCCATGACGGAATCAGAAGGACATGTCGAGGCACCGGGCGGTGCAGCAAAGCGACGACGAGGCACGAGAACGACGCGAACACCCAAGAAGAGGACGCGGGGACGGGACGAGGAAGATTGTTCTGATGCGGATGTCGATGAGGAGGCGCCTGTCAAACGTCGTCGTCAGGTCAGGCATACGCCGACCGCATCGACGCCCGATTCCAATTCTGGATCAGGCCGCGTGCTTCGACCACGACGCCAGAAGAGTGACGCGCGCGTTCGAGAAGAACGTGCGATGGAAGAGGCATATAGAAGGGCTGTTGCTGGCTAAGGCCCGCTTCCGTCCTTTTTTTTTAATAATCGTCTAGAAAATTTCATATATTGTTTTATATATCTGTACGTATTATCCTAATCCTTTTCGTTTGTTGTTTCCTGAGTGATGCCACCATGGTTCGTTGCTACGGGATGACCGTCGGATACGTCAGGAGTCGAAAAGGGTACAAGACGCGCAAAGGTCAGGTAGGAGGTATGTCCTCGTACGTCGGGGGACACCTTGGCGCAATTGAGCTTCGCACGCGGACCCGCGATGACGACGCCGCTCCCGCCAGCGGTCATCGTCGTGCCGTCCCGCGCTGGCACAGGTGGTCGCACGATCTCCTCCTGCGACCCCTCCGTCCTCTCGTCATCCACCGTATCCACTCGCGGACGTTTTTCTGACCCTCGCTCTAACCCCGTCTCCGCTGTTGTCATCGCTGTCGTCATCCGTGTCCCTGTGCCTGCGCGCATCTCGCCATGCTCCGATCCACCCCACGCGTCCGCAGCGTCCGCGTCTCTCCCCTTTTCCTCCTCCTGCTCCTCCCCCTCCTCATCGTCCTCGCGTTTCCGCTTCCCCGCATTCTTGATCTGCCGCTGCCGTTTCTGTTCGCGATAGCGCTCCATACCCTTGAGCTTGTCGATGACGTCGTGGAGCGGACGGGGCGGGGGAAGCGGTTGAACTTCGTGTGGACGCAGGAGGGTTTCGTACATGGAAATGTCTGGGTGAAAAACGGAGAGATGAGATAAGCGAGCGGAGGGGGGGAGAAGGGGAGAGGGGGTTGGGGGAAGAGCGATCACAATCGGACGGGAAGGATGAGGGGGGACGGTACGGTACCCGTAAAGCCGGCCTCGTTGAGCGCGCCGACGGTGCGCAGGACTTGTTCCATGCACGGGCTGAAGCAGCATATCCGCGTCGGGCGGTCTTTCTGGCAGGGCGTTTGTTCAGCATGAATTTGAATTTAAAATTTTTTAAAATCATTTCTTCTTTTTCGAAAAAGAGGGGGGGGAGGGAACAAAAAGGATGTATGACGTACCCGCAACGCTTTTTTCGCATGCTCGATGGCATCCCAGGGTGCGGGGAGGTCTAGGAAGACTGGGCACGAAATGGAAACACCGAGGGGTTGAAGAACGTGTGAACGATGGGAACACAGCCAGGTGGAAGCCAAAGGAAAAAAACGTACCCGAATCGACGTGGTTTTCGACCGTGAAGCCGTCCTTGCATACGTTTCGATGCGTGAGCGTGACGATGTCTTCCATCCCATGACGGACGAATTCTTCTCTGAACGACGACGACGCCACACGCACGGGTCGAGGTGAGGTGAGGTGAAGGGGAAACAAAAAAGAGAAAGAGAAAGCGAAAAAAAAGAAGGCGTACCTCGCCTTTTCGGCACGGGCTTCGTGAAATTCGTAGGAATAGAGGTGGCCGGAGGTGCCGATGGTTCTAGCGATGGAGTGGGAGAACGAGCCGGAGCCTGTACCTGGCAGGGAGGGTGAGCGATGTGGTGTGACCGTCGTCGTGCAGTATAGACTCGAGGTCACCAGAATCTCAGGGCGACGGACGGGGGAAAGAAGGGGGGGGAGGGGGGGGGGGCGAACCTGCTTCGATGACGCGGCTCCCGCGCCGAATGTCGAGCCACGAGGTGATGAAGGCGATATCGGCGAGATACAGGATTTGGGTGCGGTGGGGTAGTGCCATCGTCCAGAGTTCTGGCGTGGGACGAAGGACGTGAATGAAGCCCTTGCCGTTGCGGGATGCGACCTTTGAGCCATAGGGGATGCCGACGAGGTCGTTGTGCTTGTAGTAGCCGAAGCGGCTGTTCAGGTCCTTTCCTGGGGTGATCAGCAGTGGTTGTACGAGCTCTCTCGTCTTCGTCGGTGGTCAGTGGGTTGACGAGTACGTTTTTCTGGTTGTGTGTTTACCTGCCATACGATGACGAGGTCGCCGGGAGCGATCTCGCGGGCGTCTGACCACATTGTGATCTGAGTAGCTAAAACGAGGCAAAGATTGAAGTGTGAGTGCGAAGATCTCGCGAATCGTGCAACTTAAAATTAACCCCGTTCACACCGCTCCAAGCAAGGTGCGTGTTCGAGTGAATTTTCGGTGTCGCTAAGCTAGATCCGTGGCGCAGGCACATCAATATTCTCTGCTAAGCGCATCCTTGCCAGCATGATTTTGGCGACACCAGTGCTAGCTCACTAAACATGCAGGATCGGGTAGTAATGTCATCATGTTCTGATATCATCCTCAGCTCCGAGAACCTCAGATAATTAATTCTCGCCCGCACGCGCATCTTATAAACGCGTCTCGAGTTCCTCCTCGGCGTCGCCTTTTCTCGTCCCACTTTCCATCAGCCCGTATGGATTCTGCCAGCACCACTCCCCGCGTCTCCTGTAGTATGTCCCCCCGTCTTTCAACCCTGGTCGTCGCTGATGCGAGTTGGACAAGTTGCCATCGTCGACTTTTCGGAAGACGTGCGTTGCGCGCGTATGCATGCTACGGTCGTTCATCGTTCCATAGGTTCGCTGGCTCTTTGTCACGGAGTCGCTCACCGAGCTCTTGGGTACGTTCACGCATCGCATGCTCCCTGTTGATCGCATACGATTCCGTTCAGGCTATGAACCACGTGATGTGATCGGGCGTCCAGCCATCGAGCTCGTACACCCCGAGGAATTCCCTGCCGTCAGAAGGCTCCACTAGTGCGTCTGGGTTTGTCCCAGCGTTCCCATCTCATCCTCCCGCAGTGATACTATCCGTCAAGACAAGGCGGCCGTCATTGCGTACCTCCGTCTGAAACACAAGGACCCATTCAAGGGGTACCTCCTCTGTGTCGTCGTCAGTCACCCCATCCCTCCCGTCTGGGACGCCGTTGATCGTGCTCTAGTCACGCACCGTCGTCCACAACGTGATCGTCGGAAGCATCTCCCTCGCCGTACCCGGCCCCAAAGCATTCCAAAACGCGTCGACGGCGCAAGAAGTCATCGTCATCACCCCCACCGCCACCGACTTTGAGTTTCGCGTGCGTGCGGGTTCGGTCGGATTCCTGCTGCGGCCCACGCTGACTCCTCCCACCCCCACCCCCTCTCCCCCCTTCCCCACACACAGCGTTGGGGCGACCCCTCTCCGATGCCGCCCAGCCCGTTGTCGTGCGTCGACGCGGACCCGACGCGCGACGGCGAGCCGGTGCTCACGTTTACGCCGCTCCCGTCCCAGTCGTCCCGCTCGGCGTTCATCCTCGACCGGTTCTCGATCCACTGTCCGGTGCAGTACTGCTCCAACGACCACCTGCTCTCGACCACGGCGGTCATGGGCCGCAGCTTCTTCGACTTTGTCGCTCCCCGGAGCGACAAGGTCGTCCGGAGCTGGATCGACGTCATCAAGGCGTGGGGCGTGAACGAGCGCGGTCAGCCGAGCGACGGGGGGTTCGGGTATGGCAAGTTTGTGCTCTTGCCCAAGGGGCGCGATACGAGGTCCGTTGCGTTGCGCTCTCTGCGCGTGTCGGGCGTTTTTTTTTTGTTTTTTTTTTGCTGAATGGTGCTTGCGTTAGGACGGATAGGATGCCGGACGTAGGTCCGCAGAGTCGTCGTCGTGACGCGAGGGCGTCGTCGCCCAGGCACAATCCCCTTCGCGGGCGATCGCCGGCCACTGGGCCGACGACGGCGAGCCCGTCCCCGCGTCTGCGGGCAAACGGGACGACCCCGGCCAACCAAGAGATCTTGGTCGACGCCATCTTTTCAGGGCACTCGGACGGGATTCTCGTCATCCTCCGCATAACGCCCCGATGACCGCTGCCCTTTTCTTTTTTCTTTCTTTTTCTTCTTCTTCCCAATGTCGCGTGGAGAGGAAGGTTGCACGTCGGACGCGAACGACAATGAACATGTACCATACATTGCATCCTACGAGCCGCGCACGGACGCGTGCCGATTAAAAATTAAAAAAAGAATGGTAGACACAAACTCTTGATGACATCGCGCATCACGTACAATGTCGCGCGCCCGGCGGTCATTCTCATCGTATCCGGTGACGGAAGAAAGAACCGGGGGGGGACCTTTCGAGAGAGTACGGCTTGCCCGTCCTGGATGCGGGCATGGAACGGCAAGAGAAGGGCGCAGAGATTGCCTCTCCCATCCACGACCACGTCAAACTGGCACCGAACGCGCTCCCACGCTGATAAGTGCGCCGTCTTGCGACCCACGGGCAAAGGCAGGCTTTGGACCTCCCATCACGATCCAGATCTCGGCAAGAGGCCGGAAAAGACAGGAAGTTGCCCGTCGAGCGTGGCGTATACATACATGTCCTCACTCGACGCGTTTCGTGTGATGCGGGTCGCCCGCCTCTGCAGGGCACGGAGATAAATCTAGGTTGTCCGCGCTGACGTGTGCCCAGCGTTCGGTCCGCCGAGGGGGGCGATGCGTCGTTTTCTGGCCGAACATACGTGTGCACGGAGACAACACGCACACACGCACACACACCAAGGGTAGTGTTTTCGGCGACATCGCGATCCGTGGACACGGACAAGCGAGCGAGATCGCGCCGCCCGGGCGATGCGTATCTCGTTCACGTAGGCAGTCACGTCCTACGTGCGATAAAGCGGCCAAAAAAAAAAAGGTGCAACGGGAGACAAGGCGGACATCCCGGTTCGTCCCACCTCCGAGCCTGAAGGCATACTGGGGGAAAGAAGACGCACCCCGAATTCGCCTCCGGTGCGGGTGTCACCGAGTCTTGTTCGGTTCGAACCGGGCGGAATTTGCCATGGCTTCTGTTTCGCATGATGGCAGGGAAAATAGAACAAAATAAAGCTAGACAGGAAAAAAAAAGAGGGGGGGAGGGGGGATTTGGATGTGTGCCGGCGGGGGCGATGCATGGGATCGTGCGTCACATCTGGAGCGCGGCGGGCGTCTCTTGGAGTCATCTGTCGCCTTCTACGCGTGACGCGCGACCGACTCGATCCGGAAGGAATCAGCCCTGCAAGCGACCAGGGACCTGCGCGCGGAGATTGCCGGGTACATACATAACACGACGTTGTCTATTTCCTCCCCGGCCGTGACGCGCAAATGATGCATGCAATCCTTGCGTGGATGTCTTTGACCCAGAGCAAAAAAAAAGGAAGGCAGGATAAGGTTTCGCGTACGTTTTGGTTCCGTGGTGAACGGAAGACGTGGCAGTGTTCAAGGTGTTTCACCTGTCGTGCAGGGGTGTCGAACGTGGACGCGGGGATGACGTGTGAGTCGGAATGTCGGGCAGGTGTTGGGGAGCATCACGGCGCGATGTGATGTACGTTTATCTGATATGGATCACGTGTGGGTACCGGCGGACGAGGCGTTTTGCCACATCGCGCTTGAAATGCATTTGCAGACCACGTAGGGATGGGTTGCTGTTTTCGGTGGAATGGTTGGGTGAGGTAAATCCTTCGGGCCGGGAGAGGCATGTCTCCGAGCCAGCTGTGGACTGTTGATGTTAGGGATGATAATGTCAGCGAAGGATGAGATGTATGGAGAGAAGAGGGAGGGGTTCCCTGCATCATGTAGAGATGGTGGGCAACTGAAGCGCGTGCTGGAGCGGTACGTAAACGTGCATATCATGTGAGAGCGGTGTCCATCAATCGTTGACACAAGGACGCGACGGACACACCTTCGTACCGGGATCGATCGCCGGTGGATGTTAGCGTTGATACGTGTAGACTTTCCCGGACGAGAGCTGGTACGAGTCGGGATGGCGGTATCATGTGTTTGCACCTGCGCACGTCATCGCTGAGCTTTGCCCTGAGCGAATTCACGTGCGTTTCGTTTGGGTTCCTGGAATTGATCGCCGTTGTCGCTCGCCGTAGACAAAAGCACGTCCAAAGCAGGACGGACGCCCCAGCAGCGACAAATGGGGCGAGTTCTGGCAGAGAGCGACCTGAGGAGGGTTACCATAAATAGAAGTATCGAGGGCGGTGAAGCGTGTCCCGGGATCGGGCGTTTTTAGGATGTGAAAAAATGATGAAGGGGGGACTCAACGCCATCGCATTTTGGGTGGGCGAATGTTCTCGTCGTCGTTGTCGTCGTTGTCGTCGTCGTCGCCGTCATCGTCGATGTCGGTGCGAGCAACAAGGCTTGGTAGTGGTGTCCCAGCAGTAGTACGACGATACGATGTGACTCTTCCCGTGCATAGCCGAGCGAGGGGTTGGCATGGCCCTTGTCGCCGCATAAGCTGTGTAGTCGTGTTTGAGCTTGGTTGGGAGTTGCGAGTGCGCGCTCCTTCTCACACACATCCACCAACCAACCCACCATGGGCGGACCCCAAGACAGAGACGTCCTCATGGCCCCTCCTCCTCCTCCTCCTTCCTCCCTTCCCATCCCGCCATCATCCGCATCCAAAGATAATCAGGACGTCCTCGAAAAGTACAAAAAACTCAAACGGCGCTACTTTGAACTCGAACAGGTCGGTCCCGCCCCATCCCCGTCCGTACCCGCTCACACATCCCCAGAAACACCACGACACCCAGGCCGAGCTCAGACTTTCCGGCGAGCGCAACGTCAAACTTCGCGAGGAGCGAGAGTACGTCCCACTCGTCTTCCCCGACCGTTTCTCACTCGCATACAGCCTCATCCTCCAGCGGATACATGAGCTCGAATCCCGCTCAGAGCCGAGCACCCCCGGCATGCCTTTCCCCCCCTCGAGCGCATTCCCCCGCGCACTTCTTTCGTCGCGGGTCCGCGCCGCCTTTGTCACGAACCTTCGCCAGGCCATGACCGAGGACGACGCCGAGGACCACAACCTCGACCCCCTCCTCTCCTCCCGGTACCTCGGCCCGCTCTCGCGCAAGCGCGCAGACGAGGAACGCGACCAGCTCGAGGACGACCCCCGCCAGCCTCGACGACAGACCAAGCGTGCCCGCGGCACCGCCAAGGGCAAGGATCCCGCCGTGCCACCCCAGCCCATCCTCGCCTTGACGCCCTCGCACCACCCCGACAGGGTAACCCCACCCCTTCTCGTCTCCAACAAGGGCACCCGCCTCCGTCTCAAACCGCCCGTGAAACCGCCCACAGAGCCCGATCCAGCCTCCTCGGCTCACCACCGGCCCCCTTCGCCCTTGTCCCCCGTCGTGACACCCCCGGAGGAACATCCTTATCAGTACGCCCCAAACGGTGCACCGCCACTGGTATCTGCGCCGATGCCAACCAACTCGCCGCTCCCCGCACAATCTCCTTTGCTTGCCGCATCCCCTGCCACGTCTGCATCTCGCCCCTCGGACATACAACGCCACGCCAAACCGAAGCGTTTGAAGGCGCATACAGTCACCTCCAAGAGCTTTAGCATCCCTACCGTGCCACGCGACAAGAAGAATCGACCGCTGCTGCCGCTCAACGTCGGCATCATGACCGTCGTCAGTCTCGGCGAGGTCTGTATGCGCGAGCACTTTCACACGGAGCGATACATCTTTCCCGTTGGATACGAGGTCACGAGGTCCGTCTCTCTTTTTTTCTGTTTCCAACCTTTTGGCTGATCCGCTCGTTCAGACGATACCACTCGACCGTGGATCCCAACACCGATGCTGTATATCACTGCTCCATCCTGGACGGCGGGGATGGCCCCAAGTTCCAGATAGTGGCGTCAGACGTTCCTGATCGGCCAATGATTGCAGGCACCGCGACCGGTGCATGGTCTTCGATCGTCAAGCAGGCGAACGCGATCCGCAATCGCCAACACTCCAACTCTGTCTCTGGTCCCGACTTTTTCGGGCTCGGTCAGAACACCATCAAACACCTCATCCAAGAGCTCCCCAACGCCGATCGGCTGC
This sequence comes from Boletales sp. KT-2023a, assembly GCA_038090395.1. Lineage (NCBI taxonomy): Eukaryota > Fungi > Basidiomycota > Agaricomycetes > Boletales > Boletales sp. KT-2023a. The sequence goes on along the minus strand of JBBPMP010000313.1, from coordinate 5,242 downwards.
GCGATTACGTCTGGCAGCACTTTGTCGAAGGCGGGTGAGTCGCGTTCGCTCTTTTTACTCGTCCTCTTTTCGTCGTCTTGGCTCAAGGCCGAGGGGGTCCGTTGTCCGTGCGTCTGTCTGTGTGTTGTCTTGGTGGCCCGTTTCTCTTTTTGCACGCATCTCATTTCTCAATTACCATGATGTGACACAGACCCTTAGGCGGTAGGCATGCGGCCGTCATCCCTGCCCTTCCAGAGGATCATGACGCCAGCGCCAACGACGGTTTTCTCGACGATACCACGTCCACTCCTTATTCGCACCCACCACCACCGCATATGCAATCGCAGCCGTTTACGACCATCTTACTCCCACCGCCTATTCCGGCCGATACGTTGAGCATACACGAGTATCGGCCGCCGCCTGCCAAAGACCCCGACCGAAAACGCCAGAACAGTATGTCGAACAACAACGCCTCTCACCTACAATCACATTCCAGCTCTCACTCGGCGTCCCCACCGCATCTGATGAGTAAATCGCCGCTGCTCGCAGGCATGCCGTACGTGACTGCGGCACCGGCCGTGCCAGCGACGTTTGCGAGCATCATGAATGCGTATCCGCCGCAGCCGTCTGGGCGTGAGGAAGCGCAATCGCGTCCGGAGTCGCGAGAAGAACTGGCGAGGCGGTAGACGCTGTGACTGCTTTGGTTTCACTAGGACCTCGTTTGGTTTCGTCGTGGATGTGTCGCTCGTTGCCCTTTTTTGTTTTTTGTTTTCTTGTTTATTCGCAATGGACGTATGTGGAAAGTGGGAGCTTACAGTTCGTATAATTCTTGTTCTAGGTCGCGCGTCTATGGTTATCGATTATATCTTCTATTTTTGTCTCTCTCTCTCTCTCTCTCTCTCTCTTCTCCTTTGCCCCCCTTGCGTGTACGGCGCGCAGAGACCCCTGTCATGGGACGCTTCAACTCTGTGGGCCGTCGCGGTCGTCGTCTGGACAACAGTGACAGGAGGGAGGGGGGCGACAACGAACCGAGCGCAAACGAGTGGTTTTTTCGTATCTGAAATGCGCTGCCTCTTGTGGGGACTCCGTGGCCCGTCGAGGATCGTGTCGGGGCTTTTTTTTTCTGGAGTAGTATGAGAGGCGAACAGCAGGCCGTCACCACATATCCGTGGTACTGATCTCCCGTTTCGCTGCTGCACGCTAGGGGTGCGGTACGACCGTCGGCGTGTAACGGGCAATCATTGGCTTATTGACAAGATGAACGGCACGAATGCGACGTCCGACGGTCATTATCATACATGTCTGCAATACTGGGGAAGAATTGTTACACCTCGTACGGAGGTTGAAAAGCCGGAGGGTGAATTTTTCTTGAATCACGTCTGCGGTGCCACGTCAGCTCGCGATAGTGGGGGGGGATCGGATTCAGAAAAAGCGGAAACCGCAGGGACGAAGGATGGGGGCAGACGACGAGGATAGCACTCCACCCCGGTGGCGCGCTCTACGTTAGATGTGAGTGTAGACGATCACGTCCATCCTGGCGTAGGTAGGGCAGCGGTCGCATCGGTCGACACTGCTGCCCATGTACCTGCGAGGGTTTAAATCCCCCAGGCGGCCAAAAACTAGCATCGGCATGCCGGACGGTATTCACATAGCCACCTGGTGTACTGTGTGGTAGTGTACTAATATTATTCTACTGGTGTATGGATAGTATACTACCAGCAGCATGATGTGACATGCTCATGGTAAAGTTGTTGTGATGTCCCCTTTGACAGACATTCGACGACCGGTCGATGGCTCGCAACGAACCACATTTCTATTCCGCATTTTACCATGTTCGGACATGGGTTCAATTTTTTGCCGATTAAACTGACGGTATTTACACGTCTCTAAGAGAACCCGCACACACACGCGCTGCGAGTTCGTACGTTGGGACGTTTCGTTGCGCGAGGGGTACGATCGAGAAGGGGTTGACCAAGGTAAACATCGACATTCGCTTGCCACGATCGCCTTCAAAGGTCGCTGAGATGCGTCGACGGAAAAACAGTTCGGAAAGGATGCTCACGACGAACGTCGTCGTCTCTCATGTGCGACGCGAGACCGTGTGGGGGAGGATATGGCAGCCACGTTCGAACTCGCAATCGGTATCGACGGTCAAGGATCCCTTCGCACAGGCCGTGGTCGAGGCGTCTCCTTGAATGGCGAGAAAAGCGGATTGATTCGCCAGAACTGGGCAACGATGATAAACCGGTCCACTTGACAGAATAAACCAGGACGGTCGTTTTACAATTAAAAAAAAAGGATAAAAGGTCACGAAAAGGTGGTCTTCTGGGCCCGGAGGCTTCTTTCGTTGCCAATACAGAGAGATAGAAAACGACCCCTTGATCGTCCTTCTTGGGGCAACTAAAAGATCCCCCAGCCTGGACCTTGGTAGGAGGCATGACGACGACGATAAAGTGTGACCAACTGGCGTCGAGCGTGAAGGCGGCAGGAGTCCTGATGATTCGAACGGTCTGTGTTCTAATATCACAAAAGGGGGGCGTGTTGACTAGTCGACCGGGCACCCAAGCGAGGGCTATTTACCCTGGAGGAGAATTCAGCTACGGGAAAAAAGCAAGGAAATGCACTAACAAAAGGTGGAGCTCCCCGATAAACCGAGCTTGGCCAATGCATGTCCATGCTTGGTCCTAACTGTCTGATTGGGCACACCATCCCCAACACAAACGCGACGTGGACAAGGGGGGAGTCAGGTTCATAGAGTCAGGCTGCAAGAAAGCCGAATCACATGCTTTGCCTCGTACACAGGCGTTCATTCTTGCCTCGGAGTGTGGTGGCATGGTAGAGAGCATTCCACTGAGCCATCGACGGCTTTAAAATGGGACTGCGGGACTGCTGAAACTGATGAGCGTTGGGACAAGACGGACGCCTTGAAACGTTCCATTTCGCTGATGTCAGTGCTTGTCCATGTCCAAATGTGGGATTAAGCAAGCCGTGAGAATCCATACTTTGACCTAAACGAAATCTTACCAGACCGTCTACACATGTATCGACGGTTTGTCCCTCGCAAATCCCACAGAATCAGATGGGCCGATCACCAGACCGGACGTGGCGACCAACGTAGGAGTGACACTCCAAGGATCTTTAAAGCTGCCGTTTTTGCCGAACGACGGAGTTTGAAGTTGAAGATCTATGATTGTCTGGGCTTCCACAGTACCGTGTACATCTTGATGGCATCGTGGTTGAGGATCGCTGTGGTTCAGTTTGCGCCCAAGGCGAGTCGTTCGTGGGCACTGCTTCGGACTGATGGGATGACGGCAACAGATTGGCGATGTCCACGCCAACATGGCGACAGCGCGCGAATTGTGTCGCGGGTGCGTCCGTTCAGTGCACGTCGACCCGTGGGTGCTGATCGAGTGCGGCCTAGACTAACCCCCAGATCGGTCGACTTGGTATGTTTCCCCGAGATGATCTTTACCGGTGTGTCCTTGCGTGTACGCTCGGATCGTGTAGCATGATCGACCGAGCCTAGGCTACATGTTTCCCGACGCACCGTCGATCGCGCCATATCTCGAGCACCCACAGACGGGCCCGACGGCGGCGTTTTGTGCCGAGCTCGCGAGGCGGCTGGGATGCTGTGTCGTGGCGGGCGCGCCGACGTGGCTCGAGAACGAGGAAGGCGCGTCCGAGTCCACCGACGCCGTCGCGTCCACCCCTACCCCCACCCCCGTCGGCGCCAACGCCGCTCTCCTCTTCGCCCCGACCGGCCACCTCCACCACGTCTACCACAAATCGAACCTCTTCCCCACCGACATTCCCTGGGCGCGTCCCGGCGCGGGCTTTTCGACGTGTGAGATCCCGGGGGTCGGGCGCGCGGCGGTAGCGATCTGCAACGACCTGAACGTACGGGCGGGGGAGACGTGGCAGTCGCTCGAGTCGGGGCCGTATGAATTTGCAGAGTTTTGTCGGGCGAAGGGCGTAAAGGTGGTGGTGGTGTTGAATGCGTGGTTGCGGCCGGAGGAGGGGGGGATGGAGGGGGTAGGGGAGGGAACGAGGGGGGTGAGAGAGGGGGAGAATGAAGGGGAGAATGAGAACGAGAACGACGAAGAAAAATTGGAGCCTGACTTGGCAGTGGTGAATTATTGGGCGATGCGGTTGCGGCCGTTGTGGGCTGCGGATGACAGGGAGGTGGAGGAAGTGATCGTGGTGATTTGCAACCGGTTTGGACGGGAACGAGGTGCGGGGTAATCGCTTTTGTGTTGCTCTGCTGCGGCTGAACAGTGCTTCTTTTTCAGGAAAGGTGTTTGCGGGATCGTCGGCCATGTTTTCTATGCGCCGGGGTTCGGGGAAACCGCGGTTGCTGCATGTCATGGGTGCAAGGGAGGAGGGTGTGGCTGTGTGGAATGCGAGAAAGCCCGTTTAGGTTTTCGTGCCATCTTTAGCTGCACATCCGTGTTTCATTGTCAAGTACTGTATGTTTATATACATACCCTTATGCTCGCTGCTAACGCTGGCCAATCAGTCCAGGGATCCTATCAATCCAACATGATGCCTGCACAAGCCAAGTCATTCGGTAAGTTGGTCCTTAGTATACCTCGTTCCCGGAACGGACCACCATATTCCGCGATGACACAATGCCAGACATGAACGCCACCGGTAACTAAAGGGAGAAATTAACATGCAAAAGCAAGCTTTCAGATGGAACGAGATGGACACTTGCATCTTGCTTAGCCGTCCGGCCAACCTTCCGAGTATGTCAAGTCAAAGTTATCCCCTCCCAAGTCCTGGTTTCGACAACCACTCACGACCACGACCAAGCCTCATCGAAATCGTCCAGGCTAAGTAATAGGACACCCCAAGCAATCTGATCGACACCATGACAGATCCTGCAAGAAGATAAAGCGGAAGTGTAATTCAAGGTTTTCTATTGCATCGCTCAGAAAAAAAGCTAAGGGTCCACCTGTTTGAGCAAATCGCTTCCTCCAGTCCCGGATTTGAGAGGTTATACATATATGTTCTGCTGCATACCTTTTTTCCATTATTTCTTACGGCTAGGTTGATCATGGTCATGGCTCTTGCTTTCAATGTGCTTGATTGTCACAGCGTGCGCAGGTCTGTAGAACGAATTAAATAACTCCAGTTGAAAGTACGAAGGTGGGAGGTGTGTATCTACCTATAGAGTTAAATAAGAGTGATGAGCTGTGAATGTATGACTCATCTCCAGTTGAACGGAAAAAGAAAAAAAAAAAAAAAAAAACAGGAATGAGCG
>JBBPMP010000312.1:11814-27014 GCA_038090395.1 Boletales sp. KT-2023a | reverse complement strand
TCCAGGTAGGAACGGTTGTAGACTTGGAGGATCACCTTCAAGTCAAGGAGGTCAGGGGTTGTGTGCGTTAACTTGGGAACGAAGGTCCGGAGTGACAAGGTGATGCCATATAGGCCTAGGGATGATTCAGGGATCTTGGGGTCGGAGTCAGGACAGGGGTTCTTGGTGGCATTGATGGCATAAGAGTGGATCAACAGACTGATGTCAGATGGATGTAGTATGGGCAGAGGGATCTCAGGGTTGCTGCCGAAGACGATGAGGAGACTAGCTCAGGTAGAGACTAGAATACGAAGGACAAAGGAAGGGGCAATGAAAGCCCAAGACTGAGGACTGATGGACAAGGGATGAAGGCAAAAACCCAAGTAGGAATTGCTTAGGGATATTCTATGATACAGGCTGGTATATATACTGCTATGTGCCAGTCATACTGAGTCAGTGAGGCAGTGTAAGGCTGCAGAAGAATAGCCATAAGGCCAGGTGATCTAAATAAAGGTGGACAGCCAAGTGCTGTGATCAGGAGGGCTGTCTGAAGTAAGAATAGAAACTGCGCAAAGCTGCATGCATAGGAAGGCATAGAAAAGGTCTAAGAAAAGAGTGATTGGATCCAGTGTAAGACTGTGTCTGATCAGGATTGTTTAGGAATAGAATGAAAAGTTATAAGTCTGGGTGTGGAAGAGAAAAAGAAAGAGAAAGAAGAGGAAGAAAAAGTATAGGGGTCTGTATGGATCATAACAGCAGGCAAGAAAAAGTCCAAAAACTGGAAAATACACAAGTGGTCAAGGTCCTTTATATAATTATGAGATGCCTCATCAGCAAAACACCAAGTTTGGCATAGAGGCATAGCCCTACAAATAGTATAGAGTGGTATAGATTTTGTACAGATTTTGTACAGCTCCACAGATACTATAGAGTTTGCAAAGTAAATATATAAGTCAATGAATAAGGTTTATATACAATCAAAATAAGTGTAAATAGACTCATACAACCAAATATAGCAGGTAGAGTGTCAAATTTGATTAGGTTTTTTTAGCTATACATTTACTATACTTCACTACACTTTGTACTACACTTTTTGTACACTTATAAAGTGTAGAAGTGTAGCCAAAGTGTGTACCAAGAGTGTATCAAAAGTGTGTAGCACAAGTGCAAAGCATGGGAAATTTTTTATTTATTCCAATACCATTTTTGGAAGGGTATGGTGTGGAAACTTTTTTTTTGTTCTTTGTGGGAATTTTCTCATAGTGTGGGAAAGTAGAAAGTGTACCAAAAGTGTACCAAAAAAGCGCACCAAAAGTGTAGCAAAGTGTAGTCAAAAGACTTAGTCAAATTGAAACTCTGGCTGAGTTTGGATTTTGTGACTGAGTTTTAATTTTCTTATATATACTGACCTCACTTCAGTTTCTTCCCACACCTTCTTTTCTCTTAACCATTATTATTTCCTGCTTCACTATATTTATGGTAAGCTATTACTTTAATATGTTTATGTATATTGTGCTAATTTTCGCTTTTTTGATTGCATAATATTTATATAATGTGATTATGTAATGTTTGGTTGGTTGTACTTATGTAATTAATCTTGATTTGATTTAATGTCTATAATGAGTATGTAAAATTTATTAAAAAGGATTTTGTGTAGATCTATATAGATCTACATATATAGGTTTATACAAAAGTGGATTCTGTACAGTTATAAAATTCTGTACAAGCCTGTGCAGATCTATACAGACTCTGTACAGACCTATATAGACAAGGACCTGGCTGTGGATCTATAGAGCTGTAGTATATTGTACAGATCTGTACAGATTTATACAAGGGGGGGAGGGGGGAGTTTGCTGATGCTTGTGAAGAACTGAACTGAACTGAAACCTCCAAGAAAAAAACAAGACTTTGTACTGCAGACAAGACATATGAGATAAGACACTGGCAGGTGTTCCCAAAACATAACCAAGACACAATGTTAATAGAAAATAATAGAAGACAGAATATCACATTCTGTACCACAGTATGTGACTGGGTCATCAGTGTTACCCATTTGGCTACATCAATGCATTTCTGAACTTGAATGCTGTGGAATTGGAAATGACAGGAACATTTGGAATGGTTTGGAAGTACCAGAAGTAAATATGTAAAAAAGATATCTTGCTAGGATGCACCAAATGTGTTACGGTTCATATGGACCCCTATACCTTTTCTTTCCCTTTCTCTTCCAAACCTGGACTTATCACTTTTTATTCTATTCCTAGATGATCTTGATCAGACACAGTCTTACACTAGATCTGATCACTCTTTTCTTAGACATTCCTATGCTTTCCTATGTGCATAGCTTTGCACAGTTTCTATTTTTACCTTGGACAGTCCTTTTGACCGCAGCACTTGGCTGTTCCCTATTTATTCAGATCATCCAGCCTTATGGCTATTCATCTGCAGCTTTACTCTGTCACAGTGATTCAGTATGACTAGCCCCTCATAGTATATATACTGTACCAGTCTGTATCATAGAATTACCTTAAGCAATTCCTCCTTGGGTTTTCATCTTCATTCCCTCATCCTCAGTCTTAGGCCTTCATTGCCTACTCCTTTGTCCTTGATTCTAGTGCCTTTACTGGTCTAGTCTATTCTTCATCCTCAACAGCAACCCCAAGATCCCTTTGTCTGTACTACATCCATTTGACATCAACTCCATTGACACTCTAATGCAATCTCTATCATCCAAAACCTTCGTCTCCAATTCCAACCCTGAGATCCCTGAATCACCCCTAGGCCTGTACAGCATACCTCCACCACTCTGAACCTTTGTTCCTGAGCTATCCCTCATAACCTCTGACTTCCTTGACTTGAAGGCATACCTCCAAGTCTACTTTTGTTCCTACCCAGACCAGTTGTAACAGATCCCTCTGCTTTGCAAGCATTGCAGCACTTGGAGAGCTTGAAGACTCCCATGTCCCCCTCAAAGCTGCAAAGGAATTCAAACTCATAGGTGGGAAACATTGTTGATGGTGGGTGAAACAGTTAAAGAACTAGACATCTGGGTGATAAGGGTTTAAATACTGCATCGCTTAAGCCTAGTGGACCTCCTTATGTGGGGGACAATGTGTTTACATATGATCCTTCCACCCATCAAAGCACCTGTAGTTCATCTGTCAGTACATATACTTTACCCACAAGAGTACCCATTGTCTATATGCAATGGTCCACCCTTTGCTGCTTTATCCACTGATCAATCAAGCACAGACATGCATAGACATACAACTCATGCATTGCTATGTTCCACAAGCCAAAGTGCTATTTGTTGGCATGTGGAGGGTCTATTCCTGTGTGCTATGTTGACCAGTGGAACACTAGCAAACACAGGCACCAGCTTCAAACAAGCTATACATCTACAGCACTGAGGAACTGGCACAGTTTTGAAAGCAAGATCTCATGGGTGATTGTAAGTGTCTCAATGGTACACTCTCAATCTGGTCTTCCATGCTTGTTGTATATATGACATGGTAGAGAATTTGGAACTGAAGAATGCAATCTGATAGTGTTCAAAGATTACAAGCAGTGTGAGGAAGAGTTCCTTTGTTATGCTAAAGATCAAATAGATCATGAATGAATGCAATGCACAGAAATAGAAGTATGATGGTCCTTGGAAGCAGCAGTTGGATGACTTCATGTTGGGCTTCAGTTTGATTTCATTGGGGCTGAAGAAGAGGCATCAGGTCAGTGTGGCATTCAGGCAGAAGCATGTTTCTGATGAAGGGGTAGATGATCATTTTGGAAGGGAATCTGGAGCTGGAGCTGGTTAATGGCATGGATCCATTCTTAGAATCTGTTGGATGGCAAAAAGATGTGTTGTGCTCTCATATTGTTGATTGTACAGGATACCTGATGTGAGATGCAGATATTGAGTTTGCTGGTGCTCGTGTTTGCACTTCATGTCTTCAAAGTAGGATCCATGATGCTACACAAGCACTTTTTTGACAGGTCCTTGTTCCAACAGCCAACACTGCTCTACTTCATGGATGAGATCAATGCCATGCTTGATGTCCAAAACATGTCCATTGTTGCCAAATGTATCAAAGATAAGACAAGAAACACCCAGTTTAATATCATCTCATTGGGGTATGTTGACTACCTTTTCTCATCACCTTGTCTGATAACTGTTTGAGCTACATCATTGACTGGTTGGCATTTACAGCCTAAGATTCACCATTAACCTCCTAGCCATCCATTCAGTTATCAGACCAATCCCTACTCAATCCTTCAGATTCTCTTCCATCTTATCAATATTTATCACACATTTATTCTACCATTTCCCTTCTTCATGTCTACCACACCTCACAGAGTGAGGTGACTGATACTCCTTGATTGTTTCTGTCACATAGCTTAGTTACACACTCCTGTACTGTACTTAAGAGCCATCAAGAAGTTGTACAGAGACCAATATGATTCACTTTGACTCCATCTTCCTAGTCTCTTCAAAATGTCACTTATGTGACAATGGTATATGTACATACACTGCACATGGATATGAAGCATGTACACATTATACAGAAGCATTGAACATGCACTGAATGTGTCAAACAATCATTTGGCTTCAGTGCTTTGTAGACACATGGTAGGAATGTATATATATGCCACACATGGTTACAATGTATGTATGCATCATACAGAAGCACTGAACATGTCAAACAATCATTCAGTGCTTCATAGATGCAGGGTAGGAGTGTATGCATACACCCCAATTGCATACAAAGCGTCTACCCAGCATATAGAAGTGTTGAACATGTGCTGAACATGTTGAATGATCATTCAGTGCTTGTTTGGTGCTTTGTAGTTGCAGGGTAGGAGTGTATGCATATGCCCCAATTGCATATAAAGCATGTAACCAGCATATAGAAGCATCAAACATGTGCCAAACATGCTGAATGATCATTCGGTGCACTTTCAGTATTTTGTAGACACAGGGTAGGAGTGTATACATATGTCACACATCTTACCAGGGATTTACACATCTTATGAAAGTGTCAAACCATCATTCTGTGCTCATTCTGCACTTCATAGATGCAGTATATGGGTGTATATGCATGCCACACATGCATACAAAGCATGTACACATCATATAGAAGCATTGAACCTATGCTGAATGTGTAAAACCCATGTCATTATGATAAGTGCTCACATGGTATTTGCCATTCAATAAACATGATACACATTGCCATTGCAATATACATAGGGCTACAATATATACAGGTTTTTATATCCCTTAACCAGATGCTTGTGGTGGGCATACACTCCACTTTGTTGACAAAATATTGCAGACTTTCCACTCCTGCTGGATTGATTTTCACCATGACATCCATGTGACAAAATACACAGATCAACAACTTCCCACCAACCACCCTAGTTTCCTTTCCAACTAACTCCTTCCAGGATTCAGGACAAACTCATGGAATTTTTTTTTTCCTTGCTTCTGATAGAACTCAGCTCTGTATTGCAGGTTGACCAGCTGCTCTTCAAGATCCATAAAGTTTAGAGGCTTGTCAGTGGCCACAACAATTTGCCTGGTACATCACACAGCATGCAACATCAGCAATTCATTGGAAAATGTATGCATAATGATCCCACCTCATTTCCTCTAATGTCAAGAATGCATTGGTCTGTTCTTCCTGCCACTGACCATTTTTGCCAATCTTTTTGAAGTGCATGACTGTAATGATCTTTCTCCCAAAGATGAACACTCTCCACTCTCCTAGGTGCATCAGGCTTGGGACATACTCCTGCAACATCCAGAATATGTTTGGGCTTGTAATTCCTCTCAGATAGGACAATATTTGCCTGCATGTACTAGCAGTTGGAAGGATGACATGGTCTTCACAGTTGCTATTGCTGCACTTCAAGACAGTTTCTGATGGGATATCATCTCCATCTCTTAGGAGCATGGTCACCAATGCATATCCACCTCTGTTCCACATGATCATCTGGAGGTGGCTGATTATCCTCCATTTGTCTGCAGACAACTTTGCAGGCTTGATTGGAGGCCACATTTGAGTTTGGCTGGATAGCTACTCAAGGTGTCTCTCATACTTGGAGAATGTGTTGTCATTGTGGAGCCTGTAACCATAGTCATCTCTGCTGTGGATGGAATGTTTGTAAATTCTTTGGACAAGACAAAACAGGTGTCAATAGTGAGCTTTGAAACATTGTATGGCACCAGCATCAAATGGCTGAATAAAAGAGATCATATTGGACTGAGACATTTCAATTTGGATGTTTGTTGGCTTATAACTGATGGGGTGACCTGAAAAATTGTCTAGTCACAAACAAACCTTTCATTTCTGTTTATGGAACACCTTGTCATAGTATTTGACCCATTTGAAATTTCTTAGGAAATTCAAACAATATTTGATACTAAAATACATACTCTGCATAGATTTCAACAGTCATCCATGCAGTCTTATTGTTCCAATACCAAAATCTACAATCTCTTGGTGACATCTTTCCAAAGCAGCATGGATTCTTTGACTTTCCAATATAGAAGAGGGGCCACTTCTCTGTACCTATTGCATTACATATGAATCCAATCATAATGCAAAATTTGTTCAACCCCTTGCCTGACATTTGTTTTGATGCAATTCCATGGCCTGATGGAGCACTTCAATAAAATTCAGCATTCTACACTATGGCCATTCAAGTTAGATTTTCCTACAATCCAAATAATCCAGTCTTGTCAAAATTTAAGTTGTCATCTGGATCATACTCAGCATAAATCCTTTGGATATGGTGTTGTTCTTTTTCAACAGCTGTGTGATCTACAGAGCCAGCTTCTCCATGTCTATGAAATTCCTTCAGGCCATATCTACAATGATCTTAGTTTCTAATCCTTGCCATTGAATATCCAGTTCACTTATGTCTGACAGAAATTTCTAACCCCATCCATTACTTTTTAATCTCTCATTATCAGGCAAATTGAGGGCTGCTTAAATTTCTCTTGTTTTGCAACCAACATTGGACCAGAAACATGTTTTCTCTTCTCCTCCATATGTTTGACCTATTTGAATAGTGCTTCCTCAACATCCAGTCATGTGACCACCCTTATCTGCTTTGATGACAGTGCTGTTGGATGGAACTCAAGCCACTTTTTGTCAGTGATACATCCTTCTTTTGACAAATGATGAGAAAAACTTAATTGTGTGAAAATCAAGGCACCATCTTTTTTGTTTGTGAAGTGCTTGACAAGTTCTTCCTGGCAGATTGGGTGGTGTTGGTCATGATAGGCAATGACTTGGAGCCAATCACAGAGTGTGAGATTCTGATGAGAATGGTTCTCAGGCTTTTGTGCAGAGGTCTTTGGAAGTGGCTGGCAATTTTAGATAGCTTAAGCTGCCAATCATATGGTTTGTGGCCTCCATGAGGCTTCTGCACCTTCTGAGAGGGTTCATGAGGCATGAAGTCAGGTTTTGAATAGCATCCAACAAAAAAATCTCTAAATCTAAGCACCTGAAAGCTGCCAACCCCTTAATTTTGCCTAATATAATAATGCATAACCCCACAAATTGGTATGCAATATGCAATAATAAATATTATGCATAATTTAGCAGGGACCAACATGGTTCCTAGATTTTGGTATGCATTATGAGGTCTTATGCATCACCATGCTATGTATTATGAGATAGTGTACTGTAACAGCACATTGAGATTAAGGTTCTCACACAGCCTACACAGATTATTGAGTAAGAGAGGTGGTCATTTATAGCCAGAATAGCAGCAGATTTTCCTGGAAAATCTGGCATCTCCATGTAACCTGGGACTCAGCAGGGCTTCAATATGAAGTGCCTGCTAGGTCTTTGTATTGATCATTGATCCATACCACTGCCAGCAACAATGCTCAATGACAACAACACTACTATGACTCAAGATGGCTCTGAAGACATGGATGAAGAGCTCACCAAGTCCCTTTTCCAGACTGTGCTGGACCAGCACCTACAAGTGAACAGCATCCTACTGAAAGCATTCAAGTTGATGGCTGACCATGTCCTGTTGTCCTCTATATGTGTGGATTCCATTCCCTACCATACATCTATTCTCACTGGACAGATGTGGGTTGAGGAGCTGCTCAATGGCCATCCAGATCATATCTGCAATAAACTTGGTGTCCAGGGGCCTGGCTTCTACCAGCTTGTTGATAAGCTTACCTCTCAAGGCTTCACTAGTTCAAGGCAAGTCATGATCAAAACGCAGCTCACTATATTCTTGTACAGTTGTGCCACTGGCTTATTATGCAGGCATGTTGGTGAGCATTTTCAGTGATCAAATAGCATGATTTCCAAGTAAGATTATCTATCTCTTCCCATGCTGATTTTTCTGATTTTTCTAGGTATTTCCACAGAATTCTAGATGCCTTCTCATCAACCAGAATATATACCAAACATGTCAAGCTACCATGGTCAAATCAACTTGTCCCCATTCATATCCTCAATGATCCCATTGTATACCTGTACTTTCAAGATGCCATCAGCATCATCAATGGAACTCATATTGCTTGCACACCATCTGCAGCCAACCAGGATGTGACTTGTAATTGGACAGGATTTCACTCACAGAATTGTCTTGTTGCTTGTAACTTTGATCTGGAGTTTCTGTATGTTCTTAGTGGGTGGGATGGCTTGGTTGCCAATGTATCCATATACCATGATGTGTGCACAACAGATTTCACTATCCCCGATGGCAAGTATTACCTCACAGACACAGGGTATCCCATCTGTTCCCAGCTTCTGGTTCCTTATTGTGGTACACAATATCATTTGCTGGAATGGGATTGACCCCAAGTGATGTATGTTTTAGAATCTATGTGACCACATTTGGACTAGTTCTCATTTGCACAGACCTGCAAACTCTTGTGAATACTTCAATCTACATCACACCCAGCTCTGCAATGTCATTGAGCACATCATCGGTGTTTTCAAGTGGCACTTTCAAATCCTAGTGATCCCACTAGAATATAACATGGACATCCAAGCAAAAATCCCCCCAGCATTATGTTGTATCCACAACATCATCCATCAGTATGATCCAGATGGTCTCACTGAGACTGAGCAGCAACCAGCCACAGCAGAATATCCAGTTGATCCAGCTGAGCAGCTGGAAATTCTTGGAATGTTGGCAGAAGATTTTATCACAGCTGTTGAGCAGGAGAAGATGACCATGAAGCATGAGGAGATCATGAAGCTGCTTTGGTAGGATCATGTTTTGTATACTTGTAGACACTGATGTGTGTTGATGTATGTTTGAATTGATCAGATCATTTGGGATTGCTTGTGTGATACATTTGCAACATGGGATAAAAAAACATGAGCCTAGCAGCATACACTACAAAGTCTTCTGCTTTGCCCTCTCAAGCCACATCTTCAACCAGCTCTTCTACACCTCTTCCATCCCTTCAGTTGCTGTGAGAAGTAGGTATGCACTCATATCATTACTGGATAACCCAAATATATCAAACATTTTAACCATATCATCCAGTACCAAGTCCCAATCAACCAGCAGAAGCACATTCCTTGCTTTGTCCCTGTCCTCTTTTGATGGTGGCACATCTGCTGGTGCTGCTGGTTTTGATAACATAGTCTGCATTGTGCACATGAGTTCCATACTTAAACCAAACAAGTTTTGAAGCATGTTGTCATGTACCATGCCCTTCCAGAACCACTTGTGCCCCCATCTGCCTTATCTGCACCCTTTGTCAGACTCCAGACTGTCTCATCCAAAGTCTGCTAGTCTTGGTCCACCTTTGCATGACAAGTCCAGACACCTCTGGACATCTGGTTCCCTTAAAGTCCTGTTTGTTTCTTTTGTTTGTTTCTTTTGTTTCTACATTCACCCATGTTTCTTTTATCTCTATTGTCTTTGTCTTTACCTTATGGTTGGTCTAGTTCCATTCTCCATTCTTCATACCTTCTGTCTTCCCTGAGTTCATGCCACAAGTATGTACCTTTATGTACTCTATATGGTCCACTCTCCATTCTCTGTTACATAGCTTTTGCTCTCCTGTACTTAAAAGTCTGTACTTTGCTAAGGAAAACCTCAGTTTGTAAATCAACTAAGTTTCCTCCACTCCATTCTTGCTCTCTGTCTGGTCTTGCTCTCCTCCTCTCTTCACTATCCTCCACTCTCCCTCAATAGCCTCATTGCTGTTGTTGTAATCTGTCTGTACTCCACCCTTCCAAAATATGAGGACAAGGGCAGTACAAGGGCACAGGCACATCCTGAAGCCACCTTCCTCACCATCCAACCCCAATCTCTGCACCTCCATGCCCCCTACATCCACACATCTGCACCTCTGGAGCATTGAAGAATCCAGACTTGACACATGTTGATGTTATTCCGAAGATCACCAATTTCTTGACCTTTCTGTGTTGCCTGTTGCTTGTGGCTGCTAGATGAGACATCTGAATTTCCATCAGCAACTGACTTTGATGGACCTGCAGCTGGTACCATCGATACGTCATTGTCATCAGCCTTGTGCTTGCCATGGGCCAAGATACTTGAAGATGGTTTAATTGAGCTAGTGGATGAGCTGACATACAATGAAGAAATGGAAGGTGGGAGATTGTTGGGAGACAAAACAGTACTAGATGATGGGGGAATGCAAGATGCTGGAGAGGAGAATGGTTGCAAGAAAGTAGATGGTGGCTACAAAGAAGTTGGAGTGGGGAATGGTGGCAAAAATGGGGGTGTGCAGGCAGTTAGTGTGGATGCTTCAATAGCATGAAGTGGGGCAGTTCTGTGGGTCCCTGTGCCCTTCAATTTCACTATGAGTAGCATGTTCTTGTAATATACCCATCCCTTGTTCTTGAATCAAGCTAGGACCTTGTTTTTCTGTGCTTGTCATAAGCAAAGGACAAACTAAAAAATAGAAGACTAACCTTCACAAGGCCATCCCACATGCTCTGAGATTCTGGCCCAGTGCCTGCACCACCCTCCAGCAAGTAGGTAAGCCCTGATGTACTGGTGATCTTGTGGACAGTCTCAAATATGTATTTCATCTATATCAAATTAGCATGTAGATAGGGTAAAACATGATGGATTGTGCACTCTTTTCCACTTATTGCTGCAGGTTTTTCCCATCTTCTTCACTCCCTGAGTAGGTGTAGGGAAGTGCTCTGCTATGTCATTCCAGAAACTTGGCTTGAACAGCTGACCATCACCAATCGCAGCTTTGCCTTCTAGGACATGGTCAAGAAGCAAGGTTTCATCCTTGACCATCCAATGAACTGATTGTGTTACAATTCATATGGACCCCTATACTTTTTCTTCCTCTTCATTTGATTTCTCTTTCACTTCCACACCCAGACTTATCACTTTTCATTCTATTCCTAGATGATTGTGATTGGACACAGTCTTACACTGGATCCAATCACTCTTTTCTTAGACCTTTCCTATGCCTTCCTATGTGTGCAGCTTTGTGCAGTTTCTATTCTTACTTTGGACAGCCCTCCTAATCGCAGCATTTGGCTGTCCTCCTTTATTTAGATCACCCAGCCTTATGGCTATTCTTCCACAGCCTTATGCTGCCTCACTGACTCAATATGACTGGCACATAGCAGTATATGTACCAGCCTGTATCATAGAATAACCTTAAGCAATTCCTACTTCCAAAGGTCACATGAGAGTTGATATAGCCATTGTTACAATTCATGTGGACCCCTATTCTTTTTCCTCTTCTTCCTTTGATTTCTTGTTCTCTTCTGCTCCCCAACTCATCTTTTTCCATTCTATTCCTAGATGATCCTGATTGGACACAGTCTTACACTGGATCTGATCACACTTTACTTAGATTTTCCAATGCACACAGCTTTGCACAGTCTCATCCTTCATCACACACAGCTTCTCTGATCATAGCCTTTGGCTATATCTTTTATACTTAGAATCCATAGCTTTGCAGCTACTGTATTCTACCACAGCCTTACACTGCCACCATGACTTGGTATGACTAGCCCTCAGTAGTATATATACCTCACCATTTACCATAGAATTTCTTAAGCAATTTGTTACAACTGGTCTGGGTAGGAACAAAAGTAGACTTGGAGGTATAGAAGCTTTGGAGTAGAAGCAATGAATGATGGGGGTATGCCATATAGGCCTAGGGATGGGCTCAGGGGTCTCAGAGTCAGAGCCATAGACAAAGATTTCAGGTGACAGAGATTTGTGTAAGAACAATCAAGGATGTGATATCAATCAGATGTAAGACAGACAGAGGGGTCTTAGGGTTGCTGTTATAAATGGAGGGATGGACTTGGTATTGATTGCCTTAGGACAAAAAGGAAGGCAATAAAGGCCTGAGACTGAGGATTAAGGAACAAGGGAAGTGAAGACAAAAACTCAAATAGAAACTGCTTAAGGAATTCTACTGTACATGGCAAGGTACATATATATGTATATACTACTAAGGGCTAGTCATACCAAGTGATGGAGGCAGTGTAAGGCTGCAGTAGAATGGCCATGAGGCTATGGATGTTTAAGTATAAAGGTACAGCCAAAGGCTGTGATCAGAGAAGCTGTTCATGATGAGGAATGGAGCTGTGCAAAGCTCTATGCATAGAAAATCTAAGTAAAGAGTGATTAGATCCAGTGTAAAACTGTATCCAATCAAGATCATCTAGGAATGGAATGAAACAAGATACAGTAAGTCCAGGGGTGGATGAGAATGACAAATCAAATAAAGAGGAAGAAAATGAATAATGGTCTGTGTAAGGATATACCACAACTAAAGTCTTAAGAAACTGTGATGCAGGGTAGAAAATGCAATTTCAAGCCTAAAGAAACTAGATGAATATATGAGGGTTTATACCAATTAGAAGGCTATGTACACTGACTTACATGTGTGATATGTACATGTGTTCCTTATCTGCCTCATGTATGGGAAAGAATACTGATTATAAGAAAAAGAAGCATATAAATATCAAACATGAGAAAAAAATGAAAATATCCTAACATTACTCCCTTTTGAAGGTTGTTTGTCCTGGATGACACATTTGTGTCATAAGATAGTCACAATAATGGAGGAATTCCTCATCTTGAAAGAATGGAGAAGGGATTTCAGAAAGCCATCCTTGGTATTCAGGGCATATGCAGGGTGAGTCTGGCTCATTTGCATTGTAATGTACTTGCATACTGGATAGTCATTTTGCTGTTGGATGCAAGTGGTGATAATCCAATAATGCAGCTTTAGCATTGCCTAATTTGGAAAACTTCTTCCATTCTCTTTCTTCTCATGGAAACCCTTTCCAGTGAACTAAATATTCAACATTCCTATGTCTTTTCCTAGAATCTATACTTTCTTCTCATGTTCTTCTCCTTGTGATTGTACAATCAGAGGAGGTGGAGGAAGTGCCTTTTGTGTGGGATATTCACCCTTTTTATATGGGTGAAGAAGGCACTTACATATTGAACATAAGGTGAATTTGCTTCCATTGGTGGTCCAATTGGAGTTTATATACTGAAGTGCTGACCTTTTTGATGACTTTGAAGGGTCCATATTATTTGTCATCAAGTTTTTTGACAGGTCAGTCCAATTGGATGTTGGTCACTTCTAGTAGTACCAGATCATTGAGTTGGTATTCCATGGGTGTGCAGGTTTTTCTATGGTGGAATCACTTCATGTCCACTACAGCATGTTCCTGGGCTAATTTGGCTTTGGACTGTGTTTGTACCATAAAATCCAAAAAGGTTTTGGCAGATTTGTTTCACACAATCTGTCTGTATTCATTTTCTATTAGTGGTTGTTGCCCATAGTTGAGCATAAAGGAAGAGAATCCTGTTGCACTAGATGTTTTCTGGTTGTGTGTAAATTCTGCCAGTGGTAGCCAATTAGCCCAGTCTGGCTGCTGATGATTGGTGTAAATACAGAGATATTGTTCTACCTCTGCATTCATTTGTTCTGTTTGTCCAGCAGTTTGTGGGTGGAATGCTGTGGATGCATTTTCTTCTATTTTAAGGAGTGTGTAAAGGTCCATCATAAATGAAGAAACAAATTGAGGCCCTCAATCAAATATGATTTTCCAAGGAGTCCTGTGAAGTTTAAATACATGGTCTCTAAATATAGTGGCAACCCCTAATAAGGTTATAGTGTCTGAAACTAGGAAAAGATAAATCTTTTTGGAAAATCTATCTACAATAGTTAAAATGACATTTTTGCTTTGTGATTCGGGAAGAGGGCTGACAATGTCTATGGATATAATTTCCCATGGGGATCCATTATTTTGTTTGATATTAATGGTGTTTTCCCACTTTCCCATCTTGGTTTGACCTTTTGACATGTGTCACATCCCCCTATGTATTTTTTGATATCTTGTCATAACACAGGCCAATAGTATTTAATCATAATGAGATCACATGTAGCATATTCCAGGATGTCCAGCCAATGGGTGATTGTGATTTTCTTTTAATATCCTTTCCTGAAGGGTAGGATCATCTGGTATGTAAATTAATCTGTTCCAAACAACTCTTCCATTTTCATGTTTCCACTTTGAGTCCTCTTTTTTGAGTCCTATATGAGCATATAGTATCTTTCAAGTTTAAACTTGTTTCTTTTATTGCAAATATTCTGAACATTGCTCATACTTTTATAATAGGCTGTGAAAATACCACTATGTTGGAGTTATCAGACTCTACTCACTTTTCAAAGTCCAATCTCCAGGAAGACCACACTGGGTTTGTCTTGCTGGGCTGGTAAGCAAGTTCAAAATGGTATTCTTGCAACAGCTGGTTCCAGCATGCTTGGTGGTGAGAGGTGATGGGGTTTCTTCCAATAATTCAATTTTTTGTGATCCATAAAGAGTTCGAAAGGAACATGCATGCAAGAAGATAATGTCACCATTGTTTCAGCACAAGGACAATAGCAGCCATTTTAAGATCAGCTGCATGGTAATTTCATTCAGTATCCCCAAGTGAATGTGAGATATAAGCAATGGGGTGCCAGAGGTCACCTTGGTGCTGGGAAAGAATTGCTCCAATGCCAATACCCAATCCATTGGTTTTGATGTGGAATTGATCATGATTGGTGGGCAGAGATAAGACCAGTTCCAATGAAACAATGGCTTTGAGTTGGTTGAAAGCTTGGTAGCAATTACTGTAGTATCCCACAGAACTTCTTTATTGACTGATGTCAATGCATTGAAAGGCCATGCAATTTTAGCAAAGTCTTTCATGAATTGTCA
>JBBPMP010000312.1:0-11804 GCA_038090395.1 Boletales sp. KT-2023a | reverse complement strand
TAGAAATTGATGAATTCAAGGAAGCTTCAAAGTTGTTTTTTTGTTAGTAAGCATAGGCCAATTGAGGATGGCTGAAACCTTGCCAGGATCCATGTGAATCTTATTTTGAGAAACAATCAATTCCAAATATTTGGTTTCTGTGGCCTCAAATTTGCATTTGGTGTGCTTGAGATAAAGTTTGTTTTCTCTTACAGTAATGCAAGGAGAACTTTGACACAATTTGATGATGTTGATCCAAAGATTTGGTAAAGATTATGATATTGGCCATATAGATGATGACATGTCCTTGGCTGATGAGATCTTTGAAGATATGATTCATCATTTAAAAAGTGCCAGGTGAGTTTGTTAAACTGAAGAACATGATAAGTGGCTCAAACAAGCCATGGTTGGTTCAAAAAGCCACTTTCCATTCATCACCTTCTTTTATGCAGATATTATTATACCCCCAATATATATCCAACTTGGTGAAGTATTTGGCTGATTTTAGTTTGTCAATCAGCTTGGATATTAGCAGGAGTGGGTTTAACCATTATTGCAATGAGTTTCTGGTAATCCTGGACCAATTGGAGTTTGCCATTTTTTTTTTGATGAAGAAAAAGGCTAACATGCAAGGAGACCTAGATGGTTGGATGCATCCAGATAACAGGTTTTCATCAAGGAACAGGTCAAGTTCCTTTTGTTCTGCTAATATTAAGTTGTATGTCTTGCAGTCAATTTTGTGACCTCTGGGTAGCAATTTGATTCCATGATTCCATGATTTTTTTGGTGGAAGTCCATCACAGTTTTCTTTAATGAAAACATCCCAGAATTCATGGTAATATTCTAGTACCACATCTTTAAATATCTGGTCTTGTTTTGCCTTGTTTGCTTGTGTGGCAATGTCTGTTGATATATTTTGTATGTATGCATTGACATCTAATTGGAAGAGTTGTTCTCCTTCTAGTAGACAGGTGGTGTATTCATTGTCTTCATCATCATCCTCATTCATCAATGGAGGACAATGGTCATTGTCACAGGTGAATGTTATGTTGCTGTATTTTCAATCTATTATCAGATTGTGGGCTTTCAACCAATCATGTCCCAGGAATATAGAATGTGTTCCCAGGTTTGTTACTGTGAGGGAAATTGTTCATGATGGCTATTAAGGGTGATTTCCACCATACAACATTTTGTGATTTTTCCTTCTGTGTTTGTTGATCTGTCTGCATTGTATACACAAATAGGACAGGGGAGATTTGTTGTAATTAGTGCATGTTGTTTCACAAACCCTTGATCTATGACAGATCTAGTACATCCCAAATCAATAAGAGCTTTTGTGGTCAGTTTCTTTTTATCTGAGTTCACAATATCTATGTTGGATTCCAGGGAATTTTTGGACCATTTTATTTGTTGCACAAACCATGGTTTGTTCTGCAATTCTTTTAGTGTGAATTGAGATTCAATGGTAGTCATTCATATGATGTCAGCTATTAGCTCATAATCTACTTCACCCACTCTCAAATTGTGTATAAAGGATCTTAGGTGTTTCTTGGCATGTCTGTCAGTGTTAGGAACGTTTTTCACTTTTCCCACATATTCTATATTTACTATCTTCCATTCTCACAACTGGTTCTTTTCCCATACATGAGGCAGATAAGAAACTCATTGCCTACACGTGTAAAGCTATGTACACAGCCCAATAGTTAGGTATATAAACCCCATGTAAATATCCTAGTACTTCAGTTTAGAAATTGCATCTTTTTCCCCTTCATTGCAATCTGAACATTGTCATTGTGGTTAATCCTTACAATATTTCTAAACTTTTCAAAACTTATCATTACCTCTTACCTTCTGCTTGGGTTTGCACATCGCGCCCTCGCACCATCACTCATGACAACCTGGACTCCAAGGTTAAGGAGAGCCAAATCCACACATGTGCAGTTTCCTGCTGTCGTGCGCACCTCTGTCATCTAAGGGGTTTCACCGTCAAGAGCTCATGTGATAGCGTTTGTGGTTGCGGCCTCAAGAAAAGTGCTCAGGGTGCTTACAATCACCTTGGACATTGTCATACGTGAACCTGATCAGCGTTTCGAGCCCTGCTGTGAGACTTGTCGGTATACCACCGTTATCTGGTAATTCGACACCGCCGCCGAGCATCTCTCTTCCATGGTATTGATTAAATCATGTCAATTGCTGAAGAAGCCCTCAAGCTTCTAGCTCCTCTCCACTTCCCTTGCATGTTGTTGTAAAGCCTTGCACTTTGCGAGGTCTCACACCTGCTATCCACCTTCTGGGCAGTCGTTGTCTTCCACCTGCCCACCATTTCGGACCCACTCTTCCTCCGCTCTCCATCCATTGACCCCAACGACGCGCCAGAACTTACTGCGCATTACCGTCACTGTCCCAACAAGTCTATCCACCTCGCTGATGGCTCGTTCTTTTGCTTTGAGAGCGATGGGTCCATCTCCAAACACATCGTCCTGCGTGAATCTTGATACATGCAACAATTTCTGGTTTCTGTAAAGAAGCCTCTCACGTACCACCAGGGTCCAGCTCCAATTGAGATTCCGGACTCTCCTCTCCCTTCCCTCACACCTTCTCCTCCTCCCAAACAAGTCGCCGGGCCTAGCCACACTACACGAACAGACCCCAGAATACACCCATATTATCTCCGTCCTTCTACTCTCCGCCGTCACCTAGAATGTAAATAAATGTGTCGGACGATGAAAACTTCGACTGGGACTCCCAAAAGGGTTCCAAAAGATCTTTGCACCACTCAACCCCCTCCTTCAAGAAAGAACCACGTCCTGAGTTCAATCTCAAACTATTCGAAGCTCAACTAGCCCAGCACCTCTGAGAAAAGATGTTGGGCAAATCAAACAACCCGTTTGACAAAATGGGTGAAGATGAGCTAAGAAAATACGCTGTAGAAATGGCTGCCTGGTGCAGCAACCTTGACGACGCCCTACTCAAATCATTTGAGCAAGCGGGAAACCTCCTTCCAAACACCCAACTCCAGCTGGACCAGAATCTTAAATCCAACAACCCATTTCAGGTTAAACTTCCAATGCCTCCCCAGGCACAAGTCTCCCAGAGCCCCCTGGGAAAATCATTCATCCCTAAGCTGGACAGCTTCATGGGAGAAAAGAAGAAGTTCTGCATCTGGCTGTGAAAAGTCCAGGCTCATTTTGTCAGATTTGATAATCCACCATCCAACTTCCAAAAGATCCACCTAGCACTCCAGTGCATGGGTGGTGACCATGACAACGAGGCCTCCCAGTTTGCAAACCGGTACATGGACAGGGAGCTTCCAGCGAACGGGTTGACGACCTGGATAAACTTCGTGGATGAGCTGGCACAAAACTTCCAGCCAATAGGGGAAGCACAAGAGGTGGAGTGGCAGCTCCATAAACTGCAACAAGGTCAGGGCCAGTCAGTGGAAGATTTCTTCACATGACTGGAACAATTGGCAACGGACGATGAATACATGTTGGAGACCCACAGCAAGATGGTCATCAACATCTGTAAACAAGGCCTCCACAATGACATTGTGGAACAGGTCGAGCGGACCAGACTGGACGTTGTCTTCTCTGACAACTACTTCATATGGAAGCAGGCGCTTTATGAGGCAGGGATCATCCTCACCGAGATAAAGCAAAGAAAGGCAGGAAGGCCTAATCCTTTCCAAAAGAGAATGTCGAACTGGCAACCGGCCACGACAACTATGACACCTGTGGTGACTACATTGGCACCACCGCGCCCACAGGCTGCCCCCTCTCAAACCAGGCAGCCAGATCACATACAAAACGGGGGACAAGGAGTTCCCATGGACTTATCAAGGGCTCGTGCAGAGGGTAAATGCATGCACTGCGGCAAGCCATGGCCTTGCACAGATCACATGAGGCCCAGGAGGCCAAGACAGATTAGGAGCGTGGTCATTAAGGGCCACACAGTAGAATATACGGACACGGCCAATCTAGTGGCCAAAATAAATAGTTTGGATTTTCCCGACGCAAAGTAGTTAGTGGATCGACTACTATTGCGGACAAAGTCTCTCCGTCTGTACCAGCTGTGGTTGTATGTAATAAGAATCGATTCTCATGTCTTGACATCCAACCTTGTGAAAGGGAAGAAACCAGTGAATCCACACCTCGCATAAGGATGCCTCTATCCAAAAAGAGCATGGCGTCGTGAGTAAAAATTAACGCGCTTAATTTCCTAAATCTACAAATAGAAAAAACCTCAGTAGACACAATGTTACCTACTAGAGGAAGCACCAGTGCAGCAGGATATGACTTGTATGCAGCCGAAGACACAATGGTACCCACCAAATCACAAGGATTGGTGGAAACCAAAATCATTATCAAAATGCCCCCAGGAGTATACGGGCACATAGCACCAAGAAGCGGACTGGCCGTCAAAAACCAGATATGGGTTAATGTGGGAGTAATAGACTCTGATTACTGTGGAGAACTCAAGGTGGTATTAGCAAACGCTGCCGATAAGGATTTCAAGATCAGCAAAGGAGATCGCATTGCACAACTGATCTTAGAGATGATTAAAGTACCTCCTGTAGAGGAGACAAAAATAGCCAAGGACACAGACCGAGGCAATAAAGGATTTGGATCAACAGGAGTCCAAATTAAGATACTGAAAAGACCCACAGGACCCCCTCCTGAGAGAAAGGAGTCGGTTGTTGAAGGATCCATCAGTAGTGTGACGGTCACAGACCAAATTCCTCTCAAAAAGGAAGCCTCTGTTCCCATGAAAAAGGAACAAGCAATCAAGAGTCACATGAAAGGATCTGGTAGACAGACGTGGCTCAATTCGGTTGACCCATGGTCCGCCCAATGGATTAAATCTATGGTGGACAACACGACAGATGGAAGGGCCAAAGAGCATTTAAGGTCCTTCGTACACGATTCGAGAATGACTGAAGTTGATGATGAATTAATAAATGACATCAAACAAATGACATCGGTAGAATCACAAATGGTTTTATGAGAGCTGCAAAACAAACCCAGATTTGTGCAGCAAGTCAAAAGATCTGAAAATTCCTTAGAATTTCCTGTAAGCATAACGGGAGATGATGGCAATACATTCACAACTATAGCCCTCATCGACTCAGGATGTACCAGATCCATAATAGATCAGGGATATGTCAAAGAAAGACAGATTCCCACACAACAACTACCCCGTCCTATTCCCGTATACAATGCGGATGGATCACAAAATGCTGAGGGAAAAATCACAGAATTCTGCATGATCGAAATGAACTTACACAATCATAAAGAAAAAATATCCCTTGCCATAGCAAACCTGGGAACACATTCCATATTCCTAGGACACGACTGGCTAAAAGCCCACAACCCGATCATCGACTGGAAATTGGCAGCAATCACATTCAACTGCCAAGAAGATCATTGCCCTCCTTTAATGGATCATGATGATAACGATGATGAAGAGTACACAACCCGCTTACTAGAAGGAGAGTGGCTCTTCCAACTAAACATAGAAACATATGTACGAAATGTATCTACCAACATTGCAGCCAAGGCAAATAAGGCCAAACAAGATAAAACCTTCGAAGAAGTAGTCCCGGAATATTATCACAAGTTCCAGGACATGTTTGCTAAGGAAAACTTCGATGAGCTCCCACCACGACGACCATGGGACCATGCTATCGAAATACTCCCAGGAGATCACAAGGTTGACTGCAAAACATACAACCTCACCCTGAATGAACAAAAGGAACTTGACAACTTCCTCAAAGAAAACCTTACATCAGGACGAATAAGACTGTCCAAATCCTCTTTCGCATCGGCATTCTTCTTCATCAAAAAGAAGGATGGCAAACTCTGACCAGTACAAGATTATCGGAAATTAAATGCCATAATGGTCAAAAACTGTTACCCACTCCCCCTCATATCTGAGCTGATCGATAAACTAAAATCAGCAAAGTACTTCACCAAGTTAGACATGAGATGGGGGTACAACAATATCCGCATGAAAGAAGGCAACGAATGGAAAGCGGCATTCCGTACCAACCACGGACTGTTCGAACCACTGGTGATGTTCTTTGGCCTTACGAACTCACCAGCCACATTCCAAACAATGATGAACCACATCTTTAAAGATCTCATTAGTTCAGGAAAAGTCGTTATCTACATGGACGACATAATGATCTTTATGGAAACCATTGAGGAACACTGCCAAGTAGTGCGAGAAGTACTCCATGTACTAAGAGAAAATAGATTGTATCTGAAGCACACCAAATGCAAATTCGAAACGACCAAGACGGAATACCTCAGATTAATCGTTTCCCAAAACCAAGTCCATATGGACCCCGGGAAAGTCTCTGCCATTCTAGACTGGCCCACTCCCACGAACAAGAAACAATTACGTGGATTCCTGGGGTTCCTTAACTTCAACCGACGATTGATAAAGGATTTCGCAAAAATCATGCAACCACTCAACGTGAGAACGTCGGTTAACAAGGACTTCTCCTGGGATGATGAATGCCAGGCAGCCTTCGATCAGCTGAAGAACATCATCACATCGGCACCAGTGCTCTGTTTACCAACGGACCAAGACCAATTCCACATTGAAACCGATGGATCTGGAATCGGGATCGGTGCAGTCCTTTCCCAACACCAAGGCGACTTATGGCACCCCATCGCCTACATCTCACGCTCACTAGGGGATGCCGAATGCAATTACCATGCTGTGGACCTTGAAATGGTGGCTATCATCTTCGCTCTCAAAGAGTGGCGAAACTACCTCTTGGACACACACGTTCCTCCCCAACTTCTTACGGATCACAAAAACCTCAAATACTGGAAAGAACCTCACCGGCTCTCACGATGACAGGCACGGTGGAACCAACTGCTCCAAGAATACCACTTTGAGCTCACTTACAGACCTGGGAAAACGAATCCCGCTGACAGTCTCTCCCGGAGGTCAGACTTTGAAAAGGGAGTAGAGTCTGACAATTCCAACATCATTGTATTCTCCCAACCAGAAGTACAAGTACACGCAATGTTCAAAATCTTCACAATCTCCACTGTCAAAACCATTGACAATGAAATCGACAAATTACAATACAAACTTGAACGATATGCACGAGTAGGACTGGAAAAAACAGATTCCAAATGGACAAGAGAAAATGGACGAGTGGTGTGGAATGGATTAACATATGTACCAAATGATCAAAAGTTGAGGGAAAGAATCCTAAAAGAAAATCACGACCACCCATTAGCCGGACATCCTGGAATACGTCGCACAAGGGATCTAATCATGACAAAATACTATTGGCCATCGTTACGAAATGACATTGAAAGATATGTGCAAGGATGCGATGCATGCCAAAAAGTAAAACCAAGACGGGAAAGCAGCAAAACACCATTAGTACCAAATGAAATTCCAAATGCACCCTGGGAAATCATTTCTATAGACATTATTGGACCATTACCCGAATCCCAAGGAAAAAATGCTATTTTAACCATTGTAGATAGATTTTCAAAAATGATCCATCTTTTTCCTATTTCAGACACTATAACCTCATTAGGAGTAGCTACCATCTTTAGGGACCATATATTTAAACTTCACGGAATGCCCTGAAAAGTCATATCGGATCGTGGACCACAATTCATTTCTTCTTCCATGACAGACCTTTACACACTCCTTAAAATAGAAGGAAATCCCTCCATGGCATTCCATCTGCAAACCGATGGACAAATGGAACGAATGAATGTGGAAGTAGAACAATACCTATGCATCTACGTTAACCATCACCAAACGGATTGGGCAGACTGGCTAGCACTGGCAGAATTCGCACACAACCAGAAAACATCAAGTGCAACAGGATTCTCACCATTCATGTTGAACTATGGACAACAACCTCTGATTGGACAAGAGTGACAAAGAATCGTTCGTAACGAATCTGCGAAGACCTTCTCCGACTACATGCAACAGACATAGTCGGAAGCCAAATTAGCCCTAGAACATGCGGCCACAGATATGAAAAAGTTCCACGATCGAAAAACAAGAACTCCCACGGAGTACAAAGAAGGTGATCTGGTGCTTCTAGAAGCAACCAACATTAGAACGGATCGCCCAGCCAAGAAACTCGACGACAAAAGATATGGACTGTTCAAAGTCCTCAAACGAGTAGGCCAATCTGCATACAAACTCCAATTGGACAAGTCTTGGAAATCGATCCGCCTGGTGTTCAACGAATGTCTTCTTCACCCATACAAAAAAGGAGAATTCCCATCTCAAAAGAAACCACCACCACCACCTCCAATCGCACAACCTCAAGGAGTGGAACATGAGATAGAGGAAATAATAGATTTGAGAGAACACCACAGAAACGTGGAATATTTAGTACACTGGAAAGGATTCCCACGAGAAGAACAAGAATGGAAAACATTCTCACAACTCGGAAATGCCAAAGAAGCACTATCAGATTTTCATAGGCTTCATCAAACCACCAAAAGACCTCCAGGGATGCAAGTATGATACAATGCAGATGAACCAGACCCTCCCTGCACTTGCCCTGAATGTAAAGGATGGCTATCCGAAATTCCTTCTCCATTCTTCTGTGACGAAGAATTCCTATTCTGGCGTAATCACATCATGAAATCCATGTGTTGTCCTCGAGTTCTGACCTTGAAAAGGGAGTAATGTTAGGAACGTTTTTCACTTTTCCCACATATTCTATATTTACTATCTTCCATTCTCACGACCAGTTCTTTTCCCATACATGAGGCAGATAAGAAACTCATTGCCTACATGTGTAAAGCTATGTACACAGCCTGATAGTTAGGTATATAAACCCCATGTAAATATCCTAGTACTTCAGTTTAGAAATTGCATCTTTTTCCCCTTCATTGCAATCTGAACATTGTCATTGTGGTTAATCCTTACAGTCAGTGATGTTTATCTACCATCTGCTTAATCCATTGGGCAGACCATGGGTCTACCAAATTGAGTCAAGTCTGTCTACCAGATCCCTTCATGTGACTTTTGATCACATGTTCCTTTTGTTCAGGAATAGAGGCTTGCCTTTTGGAGGCAATTTGGCTTGAAGCCATCATACTACTGTGGGATCTGTCAACAACTGTCTTGACTTTAGCCAATGAGGGTCCCTGTGGCCTTTTCAGTATTTTTATTTGGACACCTGTTGATCCAAATCATTTCTTGCCCTGGTCCATGTCCTTGGTGATCCTCATCTCATCAATATCATCCAACATCAGGAATGCATCTGTCTGAATGCCTGCCCACCAATCCTTGTGGGTCTTTCTGGAGTGCATCCCCATAGTCACTATTGCTGTGCTTCAGGACTGTTGCTGATGGGATATCATCCCCCTCCATCAACCTTAAATAATTTCATGCCCAATCCTGTCCACCATATTACACACTAGAACATGTGATGGAATCCAAAATGTAAGTGCAACAGCCATTGCTTATGAGCAGCCATATAGTATTATTGATGTGACTCTGAAATTCAAAGCTTGCATTGTGTGATCACCATGACATCCTTATGTATTATATAGATTGTCTATTTTGTCTGCTTGTTTGTGTTGTTTGTTTGCTTGTTCATGTTGTTTGTCTACTTCTTTGTGTAGTTTGTCTGCTTGATCAGGCTGTTCATCTACTTTTTCATGTAAGTTATGTATCATGTCAATGTAACTCACCTGTAGGTCTGTGAGGCAGAGGCACCACACCCCTGGTTTCAGGGTAGGTTACAGGCTGTAGGTGGTGAAGGTGATACTCAGTGTTGCTGACTCACTGATCTTTTACCAATCACCCCTCCACCCACAACATCAGCAAACCAGCCTTTTGAACTACAGCCATTACAGACTTTGCTAGTCTGTGGATGTCTATATAGCCTACACAGACACCATAATGACCTGTAGAGTCTGCACAGAGATAGTGGCTGTGCACCATTGATTCATTAACTTACTGTCAAGTCTGGATCCTCCAGTCTCCAGAGTTGTGGATTGAAGGAGCAGACCTGGGCAGGAAGCAGAGGTTGGAGGTCAAAGGCAAGGTTGGAGTCATATGGAGAGGACTTGGCTTCAGAGATTGCCTATGCCACTGCACTGTCCAGTCTTCAGATTTTGGAGGTCAGGGTCAGATGGGGTACAATGATACAGTAGTCATAGACTACCAAGGCAGAGAGAGAGAGAGAGAGGACAAGAGTGGAGACTGGGGGTGACAAATTGATTTATGAACTGAGGAATAAGTCCTCAGCAGAAACAGAACTAAATACAAGAAGTTCAAGGCTATGTTAAGGGATGACAGAGGTTGGAGTAGCAGAGTATGTAAAGCTACATACTAGTGGCAACAAGGGACAACAGACTACTACTGCAGGAATGACAGAACATAGCAATAGGGATGGAGATGGAGAACTAAGTACAGGGAAGGCTGAGACCTGTTAGGGAGGACAAAGACATCAGGGAGGATGGAGATGTCAGGGATGAGCAGAGATGTCATGCAAGAGCAGACAAAGGGTGGAGTCCAGATAGGAGTCAGGTCAGAGAAGCAGAGAAGGTCAGATAGGGGTGTGCAGAGTGAAACTGGTGACATGGGATGTGACACTTACTATATACATAAAGTATATAGATATAGCAGTGTCCACAGCCCTGTACAGACCATTGCTTACATAATAAAAGTTGATCACAGACTTTTCCAGAGATGACTAATAGTCTGTATAGACACCTCTTCCAATACTTTTTGTACATTTTTTGCAACACTTTTCCTACACTTTTCCTACAATTTGTGTACATTTTTCTTACACCTTTCCTACACTTTTTCCTACACTTTTGTATGCTTTTTCTTACACTTTCCCTACACTTTTTCCTACACTTTTCTTCCACTTTTCCTACACCTTCCCTATATCTTTCCTACACTTTTGGCACACTTTTTCTTACACTTTCCCTACACTTTCCCTGCACTTTTCCTGCACTTTTCCTATACTTTATCCTATACTTTTTCTATACTTTTCCTACACTTTTTCTTACACTTTCCCTCCACTTTTTCTACACTTTTTCCTACACTTTTCCTACACCTTCCCTACACTTTTCCTACACCTTTCCTACACTTTTTCTACACTTTTGCATACACTTTTCCTACACTTTTCCTTGCACTTTCCCTACACTTTTGCTACACTTTTTGTGTGCTTTTTTTTTACATTTTTCTACACTTTTCCTATCTTTGTGAACTTTTTTTAATATCTTTCCTACACTTTTGCTCATACTTTTCCAATACTTTTTCTATACTGTACAGGCAATAAAGACACTATGTATAATGATCTCTACAGTCTATACTGTACAGACAATAAAGATACTATGTATAATGATCTCTACAGTCTATACAAAATTCTGGCAGTGTTGCGAAGTGTACAAAAAGTACTAAAAAAGTGTTGAAAAGACATAGGAAATATATACAAAAGGTACAATAAAATGTAGGAAAAGTGTAGGAAAAAGTGTAGGAAAAGTATAAGAAAAGTGTACAAAAAGTATACAAAAAGTGTGGGGAAGGTGTAGAAAAAGTGCAAGAAAAGTGTAGGAGAAAGTGTAGGAAAAGTGTACAGAAAGTGTAAGAAAAAGTGTACAAAAAGTGGTGGAAAAGTGTAGGGAAGGTGTAGGAAAAGTATAGCAAAAGTGTAGCAAAAAAAGTGTAGCAAAAATGTAAGAAAAAGCATACAAAAAGTGTAGGAAAGGTGTAGGAATAGTGTAGAAAAAGTGTAGGAAAAATTGTAGGGAAAGTGTAGGGAAAGTATAAGAAAGAGCATAGAAAAAGTGTAGGGGAAGTGTAAG
>JBBPMP010000311.1:0-27135 GCA_038090395.1 Boletales sp. KT-2023a | reverse complement strand
CAGACGCCCCTCTCGGTGACCCACTGGCAGATCAGCCTACGCGCCGCGGATCCTTGCACGTCATGGACGCGAGCCAGGTGGCCCATCAAGTCATTGAAATCGAAGCAGTCATGGTTACAAACTATGCTGCCCGTAAGCCACTGGCATCTGTTGGTGTTTACTACCGCAGCCACTCTACGAGGGTATCAGAAGCTGCGGAATGCAAGAAAAAACAACCGTACCCTGGAATCGCAGGTTCAGCCGCAGCCATATCGTTAATGATGTGTAAAAACGCGTGGTCCTGCTACGACTCGTAAGCCCAAGTCCACAGAAAGTAAAAGGATATGTCGCGTTACCTCTGGTCCCCAATTACCGTTGTATCCTTCCTCAGTAGGAGGGACGTCTATATGGAATACCGACGGGGGGTAGTGGGTCAACCTACACATATGCGATCAGAAACTAAATACGAGGCCAGAGTGCATAATATTTACTGGGGGACAAACTGGAAGGGATGAAAAAAGGTATTTGAATCCATGCAAAACGACGATGGAGTAGTCGCAGCGAGCGTTTCGGCGTTTTTGTACTATGCATGCCATCCAACTATCCTACATGGAGGCCACCCATGTAATGTGGAAGATTCCGTAGGAAGCCTGCCGACGCACAATCCCAATTTTCTAAATAGATCAAGCAAATAGTTACAGATAGTAGGAACGGAAACATTCCCAAAACCGACGTACCCTCAAGTGCTCCGCTCGCCAGGCAGTCGGAGGTTTCGCCCGACTGGCTAGCAGCCAACCGCCAGCCTGGAGTCTGCCATGCTTCACAGAGCCGGTCCGATTGCTAAACAGTTGACAGAAGCCAGTCGATTGGCCGATGAATCGAGCGGAGAGAGAAACTATGAGGGGAGGATTGGAGGGCGTGGCAGAGGTAGCATGAAAAATGAGCGGAATGAAGCGAGAAAAATTTCCCTCCCATCTCTCCAACATATATAATCGTTTGGCGTCTATTAGCCCTTATTTTTTCCCTGCCAAGGGCCATCTGATAACACACGTCTTAGCACTTTTACCCATCTCTTATCGATATCCGATACATTTGACCTCTCTTTTACTTACCAACGTTCAGTCCTGCGAACGCTTCCCGTCATATCGTGAATCCCTATCATGAGCGCGCGCGCATGAATCCCAAACGTCTAGTGGGCGAGACAATTTTCCTTGTCCTCTTCCACAGCTTTGATCAATATTACGTTTCATAGATAACACGTACCTGAAACGCATCGCAGCATATCAGGCCGTCCTGAATGGCTCGTCGTAGGGAAGTTCTCGAGGCAGCGACCTGGATGCGTGTTTGCACGTGAAAAGCGGTACGTATTCTCAATACGAGATTTTTTCATCCACACGTGCGATTCCTGTTCTGTTCCTGGTCGACGAGATGGTAAAGTGATCTGGCGAATCGAGTTGCGACAGGATGGTCTGAAGGCGCCACCTACTACGCGGTTCGGATAGCTATGCGTGTAGGAAATAATATCAGGCGTCAGCAAGTCAAGGAGTTCCTAGGAATCTGTGCAGGCGAGTATACGCCGGTCCCTCAGGCTTATACAACTACTAGATGGATTTTTAGGTGTCAAACATACTTTGAAGGCCGCGTACCGGGGGCCCGAACGGCTCTTCGCTTACGGCGGCCATTTGGAGTACCCACGCTTCCAAGATAAACGGTGCGAGTCGAAAGATTCGGGATGCAACGACGTCGGTGCCGATGAAACAGTACGGTAAATCATTGTGACGTTCAAACGTTCGACTACTACTTCGAAGGCAGCGGTGTCTCCGCGACTCCGAGGAAGTTTTCAAATTGGAATTCGTCCGTTGATCGAAACAAGAAAGGCAACTGTCGTTGTATGGTGCCGATCTGTACCTACTCGGCCTTCCGTTGCCCTTGGATCTCCTGCTTTTTTCAGGTGAGGACCGTCTGCTGTTGGTCGTACAGTTGATAAGGCGATATACTATCTTCACCCACTGGTATTGAGCTTTTGGCACCGTTGAACTGACTAGTATTGCTTTGTGATGCGAACCTAGCGGCATGTTCCTGGGTTTCAGTCCAACTTGATCGAACTCTCTGAAACAAAGGAGATGCGTGGGAGGGTCGCAAAGCTCAGTTTGCAACAAGTTCACAATTGAGGAATTCGAAGTTCGCTCGGGTGCAAGCTTGCCACTGAAACTTCTTGATACACGAGTGGTGTAAGAACACGATTTAAACTACAGCACGAAGTAATATATACATCTTGTATGAATGTGACCGAAAAATAATGAACAACTAGGATGAGTGTTTGGCATGCATCGCGTCGGGGCCAGGAAGGGAATCATAGTATCGTACAAAAGTGACACAAAATGTGCGAATAGATAGCAATAACAAAAACATAGGAAGGATGGAAGCGCTGCTTCACGAAATATTACAAGAAAATGCCGGCTCGTCAGTCACTTCAAAGAACACCAGCGACAGAAGCTGCCGAGGAAGAGGAACCAGATGCGTGGGACTTGCGTTTCAGTCCCAAATGGACCTCTCGTAGATGCCGTGTGATGCTCTGTCGCGTGACAAGCGTTCCACACGCCTCCCAATGACACTGTACAGAGAAGTCTCTACGCAAGCCCCTGATCTCGTGACTGGCGAGGTGCGCTGGGACGGTATCTCCTGTGATGAGTTCACCGCATGTCGACGAACCGGGAGACTGCCACCGACATTCCACGCATACTTGGTCGGCGCGAACCCCGCGGTACATTGGACGGATTCTCCTGATAGCTCCAGTAAACGGCCGGTGGGCGGCATCAACGAAGTGAGCAGAGTGCTGCCGTAACGGCGTCAGATAATGTAGCACGCCAAGTCAACAACGTAACCCACCTGGTGCGTAGGATGTGACCGCCACACTGGAGAAAAGGACTGTACGGTCTGTTGAGGCATGAGGCCAACCATCGGATACCCCGCAACGTTGTGATCCAGGGCAGAACCATGGTTGATGCCGTCAGACTGGGAAGATTGCGGCAGGAAAAGGTCCTCAGGGCTCACAGTCACAGTCGTCTGCAATGACGGAGTCTACGCCCGCGTTAGCGGAGCTGTTGCGGACGAGAAAGTAAAACTACCCACACCTAGCCACGACACGTCACCAGAGAAAGCTAAATCAAGATCAGGATCGTCGAAGTACATGTCGGAACAACAACACAGATACTGGATAACCTTGCGAGACGTTGAAGTTGTCCTGGAACGATGGATCACGAGGGTGGTTTCTCGGGTGGAGGGGTGGTTGCAAATATAGCAAAGAGCATTCAACGAAGCGGAGTGTGTGGGGTCGGGACAAAAAGCATTGAGTGAGTGTGCGTATTAGAGGTGCTTATGTAGAAAAAAAATGCCGCCCACTCCATGGCGGGCTGCCAGCGAGAGGCAGTGGGTTGGCGATGTGATGCGGCAAAAGGGGGGTTCCAACCCAAGAAGTGGACGAGGGTACCTCCGAAACTCCCCGAAAGTGAGGCCCGAAATTCCGTTGGTGGGAAAGCGGCCTGATACAAACTAGGAGAACTAGGAGGTAGTAAGGTAACGCAATTAGCCGTGGAAAGCGGGGTGAGCAATCTGATAATCACAGCATGGAAAGCATGTTGGGAAAAAAAAGATCAAACATTCCCCATATCATGCCCGCGCTTTACGGCGATGGAACGCAGCGTGACTAGGTTTAAACTTTGTTTCTGGATCTGTGAAGA
This sequence comes from Boletales sp. KT-2023a, assembly GCA_038090395.1. Classification (NCBI taxonomy): domain Eukaryota; kingdom Fungi; phylum Basidiomycota; class Agaricomycetes; order Boletales; species Boletales sp. KT-2023a. Next base: position 23,416 of record JBBPMP010000311.1, on the reverse strand, counting down.
AAAAATAAGTGCTTGTTGCAATGAGCTGAATCCTAGATACGCAAGTCATCCGTACCTCCATTGAGCATATCGCAATTTTAGTCTCATCGTACTAACTGCGCATTCAATGGCCATGGCATCAATGAATCATCAAGCACTGGTCCAAGTCACAGACATGGGAATAAGTAAACTGCAATGATGGGATTGGGCGTTCACGCTCAAGGCAGGCTTGTCAGTGGCGCCCCAAACGTAGCTTAGTAAAGAGTGAAAAATTCGACGGTGAACAGATTACACTTCAAAGCTTCACGGTCGAATTCAGGACGTACTTCTGTAACTTATCCACCAAATCGGACCGCATCCTTAACATCGAAGGATCTGCACACGGGGAAGATCCACCATCAAAACTTGACGACCGGTGCTTCTTTTTTTCCAAGGTTCATTCGGCGGACCAAATGCGCGGATTCGGGTTCCTAGTAACGAACTTGCAGGCGTTCCGATGAATCCGCTGATTCGACACCAAACGGGTGCTAAATCTCATGCAAGATCGCATGCGCAAGCCACTGGCACCTGCGCAGCATGCCAAGGGTCGACATGCCGCCAACTGTGCGAACGATAATCGCTCTGCCCTCGGGTGGTTTGTCGAAAGGTGGCGTTCGGACCTTGCGGCATCGCAACGCATGTTGGGACATGAAAACCGCCCTTTCCCCGCACTACGTACGATTACCGACTTTTTCCTGGCGAACGCGGGTGCCGATAAACTCGCCAGCTTGTCCCCTCACAGCAGATACACGCTTGAAATCTAGATATTGATATTGAACCAGCCCCGAGTCGAGCCGCATTTGATGGCTTTACAGATCCACCACTTGCGCCTCGGATTTCTACAGTCGAGATCGGTTGTCTGAGCCTGCGTTCGAATGGACATTATAGTCCTCGAATGATCCCATCAAAGGGACAACTATGTGGGCGCCATCATAGATCCTCCTCGTGGTGAACGTACGTTTACCACATGGGACCGTACGCCGCGTACCGTTGCGCCTGGTATCAACGTTTTGTCATTTTCGGAACCGCAGTTCATTTACCCAAATTTCGACGTCATCCAGATCGGAGTGGCCATTACAGCCCCCGCCCGTAGTCAAGACATGCGTCGGACCCGGTGCAGTGCCAAGCATGTCCGCACCTCCCTGTTGCGGCCGCGTCGGGAGTCATCGCAGTCGCGGAAATATAACTGATCGGACGCGTAAAGGCACGACCAATCGTTAGCGAGGCCATGCCCGACAGCGTCATTCGCGATCACTAGCACTCCCCAAGTTCTCTGTTCGCCACAGCCCCCACTGAGACCGTATCGACAACGTTGCTACACCGGATGGATGCACGACACGGATGCACCACAGCTGAGCCTGAGATGCGTGCAACGTACTGGTCAAAACGCCGGATTCCACTTTGGATCCTAACCTCGGCCCATAGCTTAGTGTATATTATTGGACGCAATCTATAAATAGTCCACCGACCAAACGCGAACAGCGGCAGCCATGCTTATGTACGACCAGTACACGAGCCATAATTTGCAAAATCCTCGATCAACAATATGACAAGCGGGGTCGATTACCTCGCCTCTAGGACCGTTTTCGGTCCTCGTCCGCAAGTATCACTTCGCTCTCGATAGCAATGCGCCCGGAAGCCTTCAGGCGTTCAATAAGCACATCGCCAAAGGCGGTCATGGGTGTGAGCACCCCACCGCGTTTAGCGAATGGTGGAAGATGGTCTGCTTCTAGCACAAGCGACAAGGCACATTCCGCAATTATGACTGTAAATATCCCGTTAATCAGCTCGATATCCTCATTTGGATAGGGACGGATACTGACTGGACGATAACAAGTAGCCCGGATCACCCTTGCCACGCAATATCGTCCTCACCGTGGTGGTTTGCCCCTGAGCATCCGGCAACGAGGTTGTTATATTTGTGATATTGAGGTCCCCTGCTTCCAGTTCTCTACAGATTGGGCAGTCAGCCACGATCAGACCACGTTATTCCTTGCAAAGTTGAAAACACACACCTATCGCCAGGACCATCACCGGCCTGTGGCATCAGCCTACGCGCTATCCATCGAACCTGGACCACGGAAGCATCAGTGGGCAATTCAAATATTCGAAGCATGACAACACCTACAGGCGGAAATAGCTTCATGGCTGTTCCTACTGTGACTAGGAGTAGCACCACGACAAACGAGTGAAATCGACTCGGAAGCGCCAGAAACTCTTCATACTTGAACTGCGAACCGTAGGACATCTCCATCGTATCCTCACGTTCGACGTCAGACTGTGGCGAGGCAGCCAACATGAGTCTCGGGTTCCGCGTCGCAAGCTCGAACAAGCCCCACGAACGTTGCACAACTTGCAGGTTCACAATCGACATCAGATACAATGCGCCTTGGATTGGCGGATTTGAAATTGGAAGCGAGTAGAACGCTCTCGGCTTGGGACCCTTTACGCCTTGGACTTGCTGCGGGTCAGAATCACGTGAAAATGGGATGGGCGAAAGAATACGTACTGGGGCTGAGCGCATAGCCCTTCCTAGCTGCGTCGAGCTTTTTCTTCGGCACTTCCTCTAGATAGGAGAGGATTGATGAAAATGTTCCCCCCGAGATCCCTGGACCATGTAGTTTCCATGCTGACGTCGACATATCGACCGTGGTTGAAGGACCCGCGAACGCCTTGAGCGTCTTGTTGCCCAAGTACGCGAGGATGTCGGAGGGAGCCGAATCGAGTCCGGCGCAGGGGACGATCACCGTGCCAGCCCGGCTGGCGGCGTAATCAAATCTGTACGGGTTGACGTCGCATTAGGGCTTGTGTGGACGGAGAGAGTGCATGGTACTCGCTGAAGAATGATATCCTTGACCCAAGGTGTCTCGCCCGTGAGGTCGACGTAGTGTCTGCCGTGCCGCACGCATGCCTTGACGACGGGCGTTCCATAGCGCCAATATGGGCCGACGGTGTTGATGACGACTCGCGCGTGTCGTACGGCGCTATCCACGTCGTCGGCGTTGGTGACGTCCGCTACGAACAGTGGAACTTCATCCGGGAGGCCGTGCTCGCGTACGAGAGCCTTGAGCTTCGGTTCTGAGCGCGCAGCCAGACCGAAGGAGAATGACGCTCGTTGTGGGTGCGTGGCCAGGTATCGCAAAATCAAACGACCGGTGTATCCTTCATATTGGCAACCGACGTGAGCGAGAAAACGGACAGATGAGAGAGCTGTATTACCTGTCGCACCAAGAAGCAAAATATCGATCATGGATGTTTGATGTTGAAGAGTTTCAGGCCTCGAGTTCTGAACGTGCCAGCTTGGGACGGGTCGCAAGGAGGATACGTGTAGTCGTCCTCGTGACCAGCGCATGTCTCCCTCGAGAGTGCCAAGTTTCGAATCTGACAGGAACTACGATTTCATCATGTACGAATGCCAAAAATTACGAACTACAGGGTCGCAATGATGCGAATGAAAAGTCTCTGGACACGACAAAGTATCAGCCATCAAACATGCTGCCGTCCATTCTGACACCCATGTTCTGTTTCACATCCATGCCCAAACGTTTCATTCGTCCAATCTACCGAGTTTGGTCAGGGCGTCCATGGCAGCTTTAAGGATGTTCATACCTCGACTCGTTCGTTCTGTACCTTGCGCAATTCCATCAATTGTTCCCGAGACATATAGCTCTCCTGATCATTGGCGACCTTCTTGTGTCTCGTGGCATGAGCTTTCATATCCGCCGCAGGGTCGTACGTGTCTTCCGAGGGAGGAACGAACTCTCCCGATCTCAGAGAAGTCATCCGTCGTTCATACGCCTCCATATGATAGTACTTCTCGTGGGGCAGAGTGGCTGGTATGAAAAGCTTGATACCACACCAACATTGTGCGCTGAGCAAGTTCGTACCTGTATTATAGTCTTCTACGAACACGGCAAACTCCTTTCGCTCCTGGTCCTTGGACAAAGTCTCCGGATTGATTTTGCGTTCTTCCAGAAGCCAGGTTCTGAATTCCTGCGTTTTGTTATAGATGCTGGTAGAAAGTCAACCCATGGGCCCATCCAGATGATTCCGCAAGGTCTCACTCGGTGTCGCTGATGATCCCATACTTTCCCCAATGGGCACTCGAACTCCCAGCCACATGTTTTTTCTTCTGCAGGCCCGGTCAACGCCCGTCAGCGACGAGTGGGTGGAACGTCACCTTCTTATCTTTCCTCTCTCTCTTCCTGCGCTCCTTTTCTTCGCGGGAACGATGTTTTTTCTTCTTGTGCCGCTTGTGATCAGACCCTGAGTCCAAATCCGAGGAGCTGCCTGTGAGTGATCGAGATCTCTTCCGTCTCTCTTTCTTGCTCCTGTGGTTGTGTTTCTCCCTCGAACGAGAGCGGCGTCGAGGTTCGTATGAGCGCGAGCGCGAGCGAGAACGAGATCTTGGTCCCCTTGCGGCAAGGCCACGGGAAGTTGATGGAGACCTTGACCGCCGTCTAGGAGAGGGTGTGCGCGAGTGAGAGCGATATCTTCGATCTCGGATTGATTTGTCGATATTGTCATCAATGTCAGGTCGCCTGGAATCCTCATGTCTATATGACCGTCGGTCGCGTGGTTCGTGCCTGCCTTTGCTGTCGAACTGCAAATTGCGGTCCCGACTATGACTTCTACCGCGGTGATGGACAGACGACATTGGCGTTGATCAACGTCTGAGGAAGTCGATGTAGTTCGTGACAGAGAACGTTGTAGCCAAGAATCGACGTGCCACTGAACAAGCGCTCGTGTCGAACTGCAAGGATGGTTGTTTGGATCAGAAGCTTTTGGTAAACAACACTTCATTTCTGATCCACATCAAGCCCGAATTAGCCGATCTCAATATTTCAATATTGACGTGCCTTCGCCGCACCAACCGTAAGTGTTTGATGCGCAATATCCGCCCCGTAGTAAACGCATTGCAACACTAGCGGGATCCCTTTCCACGTTTGTCTGAATATTCGTCAACGTTGTCCGAGTCGCAGCCGGCCACAAGTTTTCCTTCAAGTCGGGCATCCACGCCCACGGCGTCAGCTTTAGCAGGCGCGTACCCACCGCCAACGGCACTAACGACTTATCAGGAAGTATAGGAACATTTTGGGAACGAATAATTACGACCCTTAGTAACTCGCAAAGTGGACTCGCACAAGCCTGTGGCAACACAGTCAGGGACACGCGCTTTTCGCGATCGGGTGATAAGCAAGTGCCATCTTGTATCAGGGTTTTTTTTACCAATTGTTTTCGGATCTGTCCGTGTTTCTCTCTCCGGCGTCATGGCCTTGCTTGGTCCTCGTTCGCCAGGCATTGTCTAAACCTAAACTTACCCAGGTTCATAGCGTGTACATCGCCTGGTAGGCGTGCATCAAACCTGAACATTTACCCCGAAATGCACCGCATCCAGCTCAGGTTGCGCCCTCACACGCGTCTTGATAAGTCTCCGCGATGGCGGTTAATATGTAATATAACCCCCCGTGGTAAGAGGGTGAGCCATCATGGCGGCGGATGTCATGCGCCTAACGTTCATGATCGATTAACCTGCCGCCCACTCCGTCAGAGCGATGAAGCAGCATACTATACCACCAGCACTCCTTGTCGTCATCGCCAGTCGTTGAGCGGTGCGTTCCTTTAAATGAATAACGCATCATACACCACAGCAAAGAGTGTCAACACCGATGTTTTATAATCTCAGTTGATGGTTCACGCTTCCCCATCAAAGAAGCATCCAAATTAGCCTTCGTTCAAAATGGATCCCTATTATTCGAATTCCCTCCTCAGCTTCCAGGGCTTTGGGACTGGATGTGTTCACCCTTCTCAGAGGTCAGCTTGCGGCCTTCGACGAGGTTCTCGTTTACTCATCGACTACCTGTTTTTAGCTTCGGTGACGACTCTGGCGTCACCCCTTTTCCACAAGGGTCCGCGTCGGTAGATTTTCTCCCGATAGTATCCCAGCAACCGTATGCGTTGGCTGGCTTCGATGGCCGCTTGTCCGAAGCGTCTCAGACTTCCAGGACAAGGTCCATACGATCGTCCTCCCATTCTGTGGGAAGCACATCTACGAGGACGGCTTCGTCAGTGTCCAGTCATCCCTATCAGCAAGCTAAACTGCGCCATCGCGCGAATCAACCCCGCGAATGGGACCAGCCATATTTTCCGTCTGCCTCAGTCCCAGAGATGGGCGGAGTATCCTATGCGGCACCTGACGACACCGCGTCTACGTTCTGCTACGATCTGAGCCCACTTTCTTTCTTGGCGCGGAGATTTTCGCCACCTGCAAGCTCGGGCTCTGCATCGCAATCAAACATCGTGGTTTCCAACAGGAATCAAAATATGTCATCACCCATGGGAAGTCTCACGATCTCCGGACAGACGTTTTTGTCGACTACGCCTTCATTGCCGTCGCCCACGGCCGATCAGGCTGACGTCGAGTATGCGCAGGACCGTTACGGAGGCAAACGCTGTTTTTATCTGTGTCGGTTTGACCTGTCCGGCAGTCCGTGCAATAAATGGATTGTCGGCGACAGGACGCGCGTACTCCGACACCTTCGGAACCACCATCACCTCCAAACGGGTCCCGCCACGCCGGCGGGTTGCCGTTGGGAAAAGTGCACGCACACGCGGCCGATGAAACAGGAGAACCTTTCCCGCCATGTTGTCATGCATCTGGGCGTGAAGTGGAAATGCCCCCATTGTAGACGTTTATTCTCGCGTGATGATGCTGTGCATCGGCATATTGAACGCATGGTGCCAGGGATGGACGTCACTGACGCCGAAGTGGTACCGGGTCGCGAGGCACGTGCATTAAATGAAGCGCAGTGCAGGACGGCTCGTATTGCCTAGACACCGCTTGGTGTGCGTATCGGATCTGTCTCCGCGTTGTTGTTTGTGGTAGGGAGGGTTCATTCCGCTCGTGAACATGTCGCAGCCATCGCCATTATGATACCCGATTTTGACATCACATCAGATAGAGTTTCATGTACATCTCTGGGGTAAACGGCTGTTTTAAAGTTTTTTTTCTCGCAAGCACTCGTTTTTTGAGTTTGAGTTGACGGCTCACGTCAAACGTGCGACGCGTTGTTCCCAGCGGAAGGTTCTTATGAGACAGCACTCGGGAGCTTTTAAGAGGCGTTGTTTGGATCAAAGGGCCACTGCCAAACAAAATGTTTCCTGTAAAGGAAATTTATTCCCATCTGCATCCGCCGACACGTTCAGCTCAGCCAAGTTCTCTCTGCTCGACTGGGCAACATTGTACTAATGTCCACATGGTGACAGCACGCCTTGCCCTTTTACTCGCAAAGCCTTGTAGTTGCAAAAATGTATCCCAAGTCCCATGCATCCAATCGAAACTAGTCTTTCACAAGCAATACGCGTTGACATCCTGGGAGTGGACCAGGGAGAGGAATGGGACCAACACTCAAAGGGTTCGCCGAGGAGGAACGCTCGGCAAGATCCCGTTTTTCAGGCTCCGACCCGGACGCGACTCTGAGCGTCTTTTTCCTTCTCGACCATCATCCCTTCACCGCCTGAAGGAAACCATCTATTTAACCTTGAATGTATTTATTGCATCAATAGATGATGTCCGAAGACACTGTGAACGGTGATATGTGTATGGTAGGATATGGTCTGATGTCGGGCACACTCGGGCGGCGGGGGTGGTTGGGTAAGAGAGCGAGGCGGTGGCGACAACAACATGACAGCTGCGGCATCACGATTGTCGCGCCGTTGTTGTCGTCGGCGAGGCAGCGACGAGCCGCGCATGTTGGGAAGGCAAAGGCCGCGCGGGGTCGAGTACTCGTGCAGCTAGGCGGACCCGCGGTCGAATTCGAAGTTCAGGTGTGTTTCTGTCTGGGTATCACCGTGTGCATGCCAAGCCAATCAGAATCGATTATATAATAATTTCTAGGCAGGACATGGGAAAGTTCACGTGTAAACGATCACCAACTGGCGAAAGAACTCTCTCTGCTCGGCCGTGTCGACGCATTGCTGGCTTGGACGTACAATGTCCACATCACGACGGAACCTTCTAGCTTCGGGAAAACGACTTTCGCTGACCCGCATCACTTCCTCCGCTCACACCCTATATAACGGACCTTCGACGATGACCTCGACGTCACACGCACGAACCCACTCCCTATCTGAGCAACCCAGATCCCCTTCCCCACCCGCCTCGACTTATTTTACCTCGTTCGCGGACGCCGGGTCTGGAGAGCCCCAACCGACCCCAGGCGCGACCAGCCATTTTGCGTACAGCACCACCCTCAGAAGGCATCAACTCGAACCGATGGGCATGGTACCTGTCGCTGCAGCCGAAAATCTCTTGCAAAGGGTGCTCAGGGTTGTGGCTGGCCCGCGTTCCCCCGACGAGGAGGGCACCTATCCGGTGGACAGCGGTCGCTCGAGTCCCGCTTGGGCGAACCGTGATGAGAGACAGGACACACCATCCGTACGCTTTGCACACTGGAGTATCGAGGTATGTCACGACGTGTCATTATTATTATTATTATTTTCTGTCGGCCGTCGCTCTCCGCAGTCTGGGGAGCAGACACAGCCACGCCCTTGCATTTTTTACCCGGTGTTGATCCAGTCGTTATCTAATCGCGGATTTGCCAGCATTCATTTGACTGACCCAAATTTGTTTCTCGAGTGCAGGATACCGTTGCGTATTTCCAAACTTCCGTCGTCGCTGGTTTGTCAGCTGCCGTCGTTCCCTCGCTACAAAACGTACACGGATACAACGAGTTTTCCGTCTCGACACCCGAACCCGTCCTCCTCAAATTTGCGAAAACGATCTATGAAAGTCCGCTTATATTACTCCTTTGCGCAAGCGCAGTAATCAGCGCCGTCATGGGTAATATCGATGATGCCGTCAGCATAACGGTCGCTGTTGCGATCGTCCTAACCGGTAACCGGATCCATTCTTTACTTGACCAACCCATTGACACACATCCCTTAGTTGGTTTTATACAAGAACAACGATCAGAAAAGAGCCTCGAGGCCCTAAATAAGCTCGTACCACATCATTGTCACGTCATTCGGTATGTCCTTGGCCTGCATCGTCACGATGCCTCTCTCATCCTGCACCTACAGGGATCAACGGGAAATACACATCCTCGCAAATGAGCTGGTTCCGGGAGATATCGTGTCGCTGTCGACAGGCGACCGTGTTCCCGCAGATATTCGCATCATATCTGCCGTCGACCTTGAGATCGACGAGAGTAGTTTGACCGGAGAGACGATCGCCCGTTCCAAAGATCACAGACAATGCGACTTGGAAAATCGGGACAAGGAATCGGGACCAGGGGAAGTAGCTGCGCTTGCAGAGCGATCTTGTATTGCTTACATGGGCACATTGGTGAGGAACGGTAAGCCGACTCTGGAGCCATCTTTCGTTTTGACCCACCTGGCTTTGGATTCAAGGTCACGGGACTGGAATCGTCATTGCCATCGGTGCCCAGACAGAGTTCGGTATCATCTTTTCTATGATGCAAGACGTACGTACACGTCGTACTACCCGCTGGCTCGATGGATCATATATGTGCGTGTTCCTAGGTAAACGAGAAACGGACACCTCTCCAGCTAAGCATGGACGAGTTGGCTCAAAAGCTCTCATTCTTGTCTTTTGGTGTCATTGGGTTCATCTGTTTAATTGGCATGTGGCAACAACGTCCCTGGCTAGATATGTTTACTATCGGAGGTATGTGCCAACGACAGAGACGGATTTTGGCTCATCTTTGGTCCTCAAAGTCTCTCTTGCGGTCGCTGCCATACCCGAGGGGTTGCCAATCGTAACAACGGTTACTCTTGCACTTGGTGTAATGCGCATGTCAAAACGGAAAGCCATTGTAAAGAAGCTCCACTCCGTGGAATCGCTCGGTTCCGTTTCCGTCATATGTTCGGACAAGACAGGCAAGTCCTCGTGTCCTGCGATCACGTCGTGACGCAACTGATCTCGCCTGCAGGGACGTTGACAAAGAACGAACAGACGGTTACCGAGATTTACGTGGTTGACGAGAATCTACATGTTGACGTTGATGGTCTGCTCTCACCTTCACCCGCGATCCGCAAGACCCTCGAAATCGGTTCTTTGTGCAACAACGCTGCCTTGTCGCAGAACGAAGACGGTGTCTACATTGGCCAGTCCACCGATGTCGCCCTACTCAACGTGCTCTCAACCTTTGGTTTACACGATCAACGCAATGTACGTTGGCCTATTCCAACTTGTGCCTCGGCTCATGTGGTTTTAGACCTTCACACGACTCTCTGAGCAACCTTTCAACTCGGAGCGAAAGTACATGGCCGTCAGTGGTGTGCACACGCACTCCAACGTACTCTACAACGGGTCACCCCGTGAGATCTATTATATCAAAGGTGCTATCGAAGCGGTAATCAACCGCTGTAAATTTTACTACGTATCCGACAACTCTACCCCGACTCTCGACTCTAACACGCGCAACGTCATCCTGACGAATGCTCGGTCGGCCGCATCAAAGGGACTCCGAATTCTGGCAATGGCATACGGTTATGGTTCTGTGGAACTTTCCAAACCAGACATCGTCCTCCCCCACACGTTCCAGAACGGTTCACAGACGAGATCCCCCTCGCCGGATCCGGAGAAGAACAATCTCATTTTTGTGGGCTTCCAAGCGATGCTGGACCCCCCACGGAAGGGCGTTGCGGATGCCATCGGGCTCCTTCAATCCGGCGGTGTGCAGGTGGTCATGATAACCGGTGACGCGGAACTGACCGCCCTTGCGATCGCTCAGAAACTGGGTCTCCGGGTGGGCAAGCGCACGCACGACGGTGTCTCTCACCAGTATTGCCTGACCGGCAAGGAGATCGATCAGATGAGCAAGGCTCAGCTTGTCGAACGCGTCGGAGGCATCAGCGTGTTCGCGCGGACGACGCCGCGACACAAGATGGCAATCGTGGAGGCGTTTCAGGCACGTGGTGCTGTTGTGGCCATGACGGGCGACGGAGGTGGGTATGATTGTTACTTCGCCGACGTGACTGACGCTCGACATAGTGAACGACGCGCCGGCGCTCAAGACGGCCGATATCGGTGTGTCTATGGGCAAGAGCGGGACCGATGTTGCCAAGGAGGCCGCCGACATGATTCTCGTCGACGATAACTTTAGTACTATCCTTCCTGCCGTCGAAGAAGGTGTGCACTCTCGGTTCCCTTCTGACGACCGTGGGTTGACATGTGGAGAACGCAGGGAAATCTATCTTTCATAATATCCAGAATTTCTTGTGTTTCCAACTCAGTACGGCCGCAGCTGCGCTTTCGTTGATCACTTTGAGCACGTTCCTCGGATACAGCAACCCACTGAACGCCATGCAAATCTTGTTTATCAACATTCTTATGGACGGTGAGTCTCCAACGGTACTGTGCGCTTTCGTTTCTTGACGGGCCTATCAGGGCCACCGAGTCAATCACTGGGAGTAGATCCAGTGGACCCAGCCGTCATGCAGAAACCGCCTCGACGGAAGAACGAGCCTATCATCACGCGACGATTCCTATACCGTGTGCTATTTTCTGCGTCGACCATCGTCTTTGGAACACTGTTCGTGTATTATATTGCGTTGGTAGGGGACAAACAAATGTCACGGAGGGAGCAGACGATGGTGGGTGACCCTGGGATGATGCGCTCTTTGCTTGAAACTGACAGGATTCTATTTTCAAGACGTTTGCGTGCTTTGTCTTTCTGGACCTCGTCTCCGCCGTCCAGAATCGTGGGCTGGGCTGCGGTCTGTTCCAAAACAGGATGTTGGTCTCGACGGTGTCCGTGTCGTTGCTGGTGCTGCTTGCGCTGGTTTACGTACCGTTCATGCAAGCGATCTTCCAGACGGAGGCGCTCGTCGGCGGGGACTTGATGACCTTGGTATTCTTGGCTGCCACGTCTTTTCTCCTGCACGAGGGCCGGAGACGTTATGAGAGATCGATAGACGGGGATCTGACGTACAGCATCACCATGGAACAAATAGCATGACAACGCGGGGTTTGTCCTTTTTTTTTTTGGCATGCCCACATTCGGGCGGTAGAGCGCAGGATACAGAATGTGTTCTCCAATAATAACGCAGCCTATAGATATATACCACGTCTCCCCGCATATGTCGCACATACATGATACATAATTAGCCCCGACATATGTATGACTCGATGATCTAAGAATACCGTGAGACGATGCGGGGAACGAAGGCGGGGGGGATGGCGAGCGAAGGACGGACGACGGGGGGTGGCTTCGCGGTGCCCCGGGCAACGAGGGACTGGGCGTAGCATTCGACGCGGAGCTCCTGACAAAAGTGCCCGTTCGCCGGGGGAGGAGGTCAGCCCCGAAAATGCAAAAAAAAATGCAGGCCTAGGCGCGATATGGAGCAAACGTTACCTCGAAGCTCCAGCCCGTGAGACCTTGAGCGGCGGTGATGCTCTCGTACGAGCGATAATGCACCCATTGCCGCGCCTCGTCGTCATCATCGCTCCCGCTCCCCTCCGCGCGGATATCGTCGTCGTCGGACATGGGTCGCGACCGGCGGCGGCGGTGGTGTAGCACGACGGACGGGGTCGGTGTCGGTGTCAGGTACGGAGTTGGGATTGGAGACGACGACGACGACGACGACGTGACACCAAGCGCGCTGGCTCCCTTCCGGCGCGGCAGCGGGACGATGGCACGGATGGGCGCGCCGGTCCATTGGCAGGCAACGGCGGCGGCGAGGCTGCCTGCGCGGTTCGGCAGTGGTGCAGGGTACGCGTCGTCGTTGTCCGAGTGCGCGTCGTACGACGACGATTCGGACGTGAGCCCCCGGGCGTAGTGGCAGGTCACGGGCGAGGCGGCTGCAGCCAGCGTCACCAGCGGTTCTGGACGGGCCGAATTGTCCGGCGTCGGTGCGAGTGGTGTCAGTAAGAGCGGTGGGGCCATTGGGGAGTATGAGTTGGGTATTAAAAAAAAGACAAGGAAAGAAAAGGCACCAGTCCCGCGCGGATTTATATAAAGGCCCTTTTTTTTTTTTGTTGTACCTGCCGCTTTGAAAAGACCGTCGGACTCGCTGTGGCCATTTAAGCAAATGACCGGCGTGGTCTTTTCTGCATTTTTTTTTTTCGCCGGGTAACGAGCCGTGTGGTCGGGAGGTCGTCACGAGAACAATATGTCCCAAAACGGATGCCCGGAATGGACGAGTTTCACGCCATCAAAAGCGTTTCATTGATCTCTACATTCCTACACGGGCACACGATTGTCATTCCATACACGTCGGTAATAATAAAAAAAAGGTTAGGCGCTCCACAAACACACACACGAGACATGTCAGTTGGCATACGAAACTTGGAAAGCCCACGCAAAATCGATTTGATCCACCCGATCCTGTGCAACGTTGATGGTCAACACGCCATCGAGATCCATGTCCCACTCCAGCTCCTGATCGGATGACGTTGGCCCGAGAAGTTTGATCTTGTCTCCCTTTTGAACGGGAAGCACGACACCACCCGCATCGACGACCACCGAGCCATCCACGGGTTTGTTGAACGCGACGATACAGAACGTTTCGGGCGTCGTCAGGAATCGATACGACCCTGTGGGATCTTGCGACGCTTGATACCAGTAATCCTGTAACCCGTGCTTCAGATGACGTGTTTCATTCAAACCACTATACGTACAGTGGCGTAGACACATTCACCGCCATACTTGAGCCATCGACCAGCCGCAAGAAGGTTTTCTACCATCGGCTCGATAATAATCCCTTCTGCAGTAGGGCCGACGTTGAGCAGGCTGAAAAGCGTCAACACCAGATCAACTAGAAATGGGTACCAGCGCACTAGTTGCCATTCTTGCTTGCAATGTCGATCAGTTTTTGAATGATAGTAGTACCATTGCTGTACTGTGATGCATCGGTGGCGTTATTGATACCGAAACTGTAAGGGTCAATGCCTTCCGTCGACTCCCAGTGTCTCGTAGAGACTGATCCAAACAGTGCGTATTCAGGTGTATCAAAGTCGGGGGCCGCAGCGCATCCTATCAAGCCAACGATCAGGGCAGTAGAATTACAAAAGCACCTCGAAAACGAACGGTCGTTCATAGTGACCTGATACCCATTCTCCATAGCATAGTTGTAGTATTGCGCTGCAAATTCCAGCGTGTTGTTCGGACCACCAATGTCGCACCACTGCAACGAGCCTTAGCAAGGAATACACCCTCCTCACTTCGAGACATACCATAATCTCAGACTCGTAGTCAACAGCAAGGGATAACATGTGAGGGTACTGCAGGTCTTGAATATAATCCGAGATTTCGAGCATGCCAGTGTAGGGCTCGGATTCGGAGTTATTGAAAGGGTTGCGTGCAAGTCCCCCAGGGAATCGATCAAACCCGTATGGCGCGTAATAGGGATTGAACCTCGGGACGCCCGCTGAACGCCTGGCACAAATTGTACCATTGAATGACTTACCATTCTGGAAGCGAATAGTAAGTTCCACGGTGAAGGTGGGGTTTTTCAGCCTTGGCAGTGTCCATCAATTCCTTGAGAAAGTCGCGATACGGGGGAAGATGAACGCTGCTGCGGTGTGTTGTGTTCTTGGTATCAAACAAGGCATATCCATCATGGTGTTTCTGTAGAATACATCAGTGAGGTGTTCAATGCTTCATACACAACCTACCGTGACAAAAACAAAGTATTTTGCTCCAGCTTCGTCGATTAAATCTAACCATGCGCTTGGGTTCCAGTTTCTTGCTGTAAAGCCTCCGATAAAGTCATCATACTTCACATCCTATCAACAAACTCGGCTTAGTTGTGGCTCTAGCATAAATATGGGTTTGATTACAGGTCCATAGCTGTCCAAATGATGGTTCCATGTTTCTTCGTGCGTATGGAGATACCAGCTGAGTATGTTTAACTTCCAGCCAAGGATTGTGCGTGGCGCCACTCACTCGTACCACTCGGAATATAATCCCCAGTGGCCCTAGACTCGAGGTCAGCAATGAACGGATCATCAACAGTGGTGTGACCTACATAAGCAGGAACGCTGTAGAGACCCCAGTGGACGCTAGCAGGTGTGCCTGAGTATTTGTTATCGACAACCTTTCTCTTTCTCTACTCACAATATTCCGTATTTCGCTTCGTTCCACTTGATACAGAGTCAATATCACCGTGAGCATGCTAGCAATGATAAAGATGGCTTACCCATCTTGGAGGCTCATGTGTTGACAACACGCCCTCGTCTGCCGTCCAGGTCTGTCGAAGCGGCGTAATAGGCCATCCTGTCGACGTCCAAATCACATTTCCTCGCGTATCTTTGATCCGGACCGTCGCATCCCCAACGCCGTTGTCGTTCAAGACAAGGACGTCAAAACGTGCCTGATCCGCGGGAACGAGGCGGTGTACCAAGCCTGGTTGCACTGTCCTCAGGCCCTCCCCTATCACCTCCACCCCGTAAGTGGACCGAACCGACGTATCCGAGGAGGACGCAAGACTGGCTGGTAAGAGATTGGCCAATGTGACGGCAACCGCTTGTGCGCGTTGACCGTCGACATCTTCCCAACGCGTGCTAAATTGTACGGTACGAATCGAGAGCTCGGGGCCTTTCGGTTCATCATCCGGGACGACCGAGGGTGTGATGGATATGGCAAATATGTGGAGCCTGTTTGGCTCAGTTGCTGTTTCAGGGAGCGTGACGCTCTTCAACGGGACGCGCGACGAAACAGACACCGAGCGTTGAAAGATCTGGGATGAGTTCCAATTCTTCGAAGCACCATAGTCGTCGAAGTGGAAAGGGCTAGGGAAGGTGCGAGTCAGAGTGGGTACTCGATACAAGGCCAGGAAGCGAACTCACGTCCTGATATCTCCCCAATTTAATGTCGCAGTCCTCCACCAATTCTTTGCCGCGACTGGAATAAATCATTGAACCGAACGTGGAATAGACGGGTGCCGTCATAGCTCACATGGAAGTTCCAAGACAGAGTCGTCTGCAAAGTTGAGATCGAACGCGTAATTAAATTGATCTAACACAAAGCTCGATCAACTGCCCTCAAGTTACGATATGGCCACGAACCGTAGTAACCGTCTCCAGCGTAGAGGATATGAAGTTGATGTACATAGGTCGCAGTGGGGAGTTCAACGATTTGTCCGTGGGCAACGATATTATCGAGGCCCGAGCCCCACGAAGTGGGTAGGTCGTACTAGAAAGACAATTCAGCGCCTGCGAGATCCGAAAAGACTCCAGGGATTGACCATAACACCATTGAAAAGCCAGGGTCCTGTGGGAAGATATTCCGCCGCATATGTCGAGCCCCAATTGTTGAAATTGCCGTTGGTACCGTCAACAGAGGCAGCTTGATTGTCGAAATAAGGTGAGAGTGGGACCGGGATCGACGGAAATGGCACGAGCGAAGACGGTGGGGCCCCAAAGTATGCGAGCAGCACGTCGCATATCACGGGGAGGCCAAGCACTTTCAAGGCAGCCCACACGCCATCCGGGGCAGAGCATACTCTTTGTATCACCTGGATGTTCTGTAAGGACTCTGCCAATCACTTGAACGAGGTTGTCTGACCGTGGACATGGCACGCATCAAGTCGGCGACAGGAGTGCGGGGAATATGCGGCAGCTTTTGGAAACTGATTCCTTCAAGTCAGGTGATTATACCATATATGGCAAAATACCAAGTGCTTGAAGTTCCGTCATTCCTACCGGATCCATTCGAAGGTTGCTACTACACTTAAACATGTAGGACACCATCGACAAGGTGAACCTACGCTCTAACCGTGACTTCACTTTTGAAATGGCAGGACAAGTAGGACTTGCACTCACAACTATTATCGGACTTGAGGTCTTTGTACGGCAGTAGAAGATGTGGTTGCACTGGTGAACGCCTCGGTTTTTTCATATCATCTGGCATTGGTGTTTCATAACCTAGGGCTTGGGCGTAAGTTAAGCCCTTCTTTCCTCACAGCCTATCATTAGGCTACATACCGGACGGGAACGCGTGTTGTTGTGCTACGCACCTCTCTTTGCTGCTTATCTTGAGTCCCCAGTACTGGCTGATTGTTGGCAGACTTGCAGGCATGACCGAAGCACTTCCTGCTTCAACTTCCCGTCGTCGTAACCAGAGGTACAAGTTGACACCATTGGATGAGGATGTATATTCTGTGACAACAACACCAGAAGCAAATTCTTTCAGAGGTATGGATCCCCTTGCTCTGGTTCTTCTCCATGGTTTCACTGACTTGTGACTGGACCTGCGTCTTTCTGGTAGCCCTTCTCCCAAGCAATGTCTTACCTTGTTCTTCGCCCAGATGCAGCCCTACCCTTCTTCACTACTGTTATGGTCTACACGCATTCTTTGTTGTACTCCACTCCATGCTTGTCTGGATGTCGTTCATGCATCCGGAGCATCGATTCTCGATCTCGATCAATAATACTATGGCTACTATTGTGTTGAAAGCATCTCTTCAGGCATTCTACTCGGTATGTCATGCGGATGCATTCAGTAGAAAATTACTAACCAACTACTGGAAAGGTCTATACTGTGGTTCTAGTGCTAATCACACAACGTCTTGTGATATCTGCGGCTATGTCAAAATGTCAGAAACTCACTGCAGTCCATGATACTTCCAGTGCTTGGAATGGGATTGGTATGGCAATCAGCACCCTGTGGCAACAAACCAAAATCACATCAGCACCCTCAGCGATCCTCCTGGCATTTGCATACCTCAGTTGTATTTCTGTTCTCCACATTATCTCCTCGTCGGTCATCCAATTCGAAACATTCAACAATACTATTACAACCACTGTTCCATCAATGTCAGCATGGCCCTCTCCCTCAGTTGATCTCCTTTCCTTTACTTGGGAAAGAATCTCCCCCTTACTGATGTTATGGCCACTATTGTCCACTGCAAAGGGATTGAGTGGAAACAGTCTATATGATTTGCCTTCAGCTGGTTATGTGTATGCTGATGCTGCTGTGGAGGTTACAACTCTGACAGCTGAGTGTGGTTTACTCTCAAACCTCTCTGCTGGGGCATTGGATACCCAATCCCAGATATTCAATATCAATATCAGTGGGCTTGGTGAGGTTGGACTACCCATGCCAAGTATGTAACTTCAACTTATTTGTCTTGTCATTCCTGAACATCTTCAAGTTCTGGGAAATTCAGTCAAATTTTTTGAGCTAGCTTCAAATGGATCAAAACCTGTGGGTACCCTTTAAACCACCTTGTAAATATATTACACTCTGATTGTAAATGTTGAGGTGATTGGTTATCTTGCTACCACTGTGATAGAGCCAGGAAATCTAACCAATGACATAATAAAACTCACTGGCTACATGGAGAATACTAGTAAGTGTTGACTTACTGTATCCCTTGTGACTATTTGATTTACTAATTGTCTGTAGTCCCTAGTGGTGTTTCAACTACATCACATTATGTTGCATGCACCATAAATGCATTATCACATAATCTCAGTCTTCCAATGCAGAATGGAATCCTTCAAAATCCATCTTTGCTAGCCAGTCAGCAATCTGATTTATGGACTGTTTGGTCATCAACTCCAAGTACAAATTTAACTCAAATGGTACATGAATATGATTACTTCACATTCCATTCTCCATTTGCTAAAGAAATGCAGTTTGATGCAGCTTATGGTGGGTTGGCAAGCCAAACAATATTTGAACTTCAAGTACCAGAGTATTGTCAATATTTGCAATTTCCTGTTAAATATCAGCAGTGTGTTGATATAACCTTGGGTGATATGTGAGTTCTTGTTGTATTGTACACTGTGCTAGTAT
This sequence comes from Boletales sp. KT-2023a, assembly GCA_038090395.1. Classification (NCBI taxonomy): domain Eukaryota; kingdom Fungi; phylum Basidiomycota; class Agaricomycetes; order Boletales; species Boletales sp. KT-2023a. The sequence continues at coordinate 4,631 of JBBPMP010000311.1, read as the reverse complement.
GATAACATAAACTAGTTATGTTAACAGTTTATTGGGTATCCAGTGGACCAACATAAATGAAAATCTACCTGTCAGCCAACAATCAATCACTACCATTAGTCAAGGTGAAATGGAAAATGCAATTGCACAACTTACAGCCACATTCATATGGTTGGGTAAGTGATCAGCCAGGGTTATAGTTCTTCTATTTATGCTTTGGATCATTTCCAGCAGGTGCAGCTGGAATAGAGAATGGTGGTTTTCAACAAGCCACTGGGGAAAGCTTGGTCACCAATGTTATCCTTGAGCTCAGACTAAATGTATGTTTTACCCTGATTTGGACACACATCAATAATTAAATTTTTATAGGTGAATGCTGCACCAGTATGTTTTTTCTATGTAGTTTGTGAAGCATCTTACAACTTCATACTGCAGGCCATTATAGGGTTGACTTTTTCACTTGGCCTTTTGATCATTGTCATTTGGATTTTTTATGGCTTCCATCCACTGCACCACAAAATACCAGTCACCAGTGCTGGAATCCTGGACTTGATGTGGATTTATTCACATTCAACTGTCCTGCAAGATATCATAAAACAAATGGGTAGCTGTACACTTGATCAACTCAGACTAAAGGGAGCCAAAGCTGGAGTGTGTCTTTCTAACCTGGCATCCCATCCAAATGAACCTCAAGATAATAATAACCTGACAACCCATCCAAAGGCTGCATCATATGCTTCCAAATATCAAGAGACTTCTAGAAAAGGTTTGTTTGTGTACATACATATCAAAGCTTGCTGATATTTGAAATTTCACTAGGAATTTTCTTGATCTATTGCCTATGCTATATTCTTCATATCTTTCTTGTAGCCATCCATGCAGTTTTGATCCTCTTGCTAAAGCACCACCCAGAACACCACATTACAATGGCATTAGACAACACATGGATAACAACAGCACTGAGTATATCTCTTCAAGGAATCTATGTTGTAGGTTATAACTTATTTACCAGCATAAATAAATGTTTACTTTATTTGTTTAAATAGATGTACACTACTGGACTCCTGTTCATTACACAACAACTTACAGTGTCAGTCATCATCACAAAGCAGCATTATCTGACAGCAGTACATGATATCTCTCAAGCATTGACTGGTGTTGGAGCTGCCATACAAACTCTTTGGTTCCAAGTCAAAACAATATCCTCTTTCTGGATGTTGCTGGGTGTGACAACCTATCTGGCATGCATCACAGTCCTCCACATTACTTCTGCCACCATCATGCAATTTGCTGCATTCAACAGCACTTCAATCATCTCCATCCAGTCCACAGTCACATGGCCAAACAGCACACTTCTTGCAAATGGATCCTGGATAGGACAATATGCCACTATACTACCAAATACACTGCTGGAAAACTTGGAGACTGTTGGTTTGGTTAACAATACTATCTATGACATTGTGAACTCAACTGATCCCACTTTAACCATGGCCACTGTCAATATCACCTCTGTTCAATCAAACTGTGGATTACTTTCAAATCTCACAATTCCTGACTCTCCTACTTATTAATTTTATACTTTTCCATCAATGAAGTCAGTGATGCAAGCTTGCCATTTGTTTGTAAGTTATTTCAGTATATGTATGTAGCACTCACTTGATAGAACATTTTGCAGCAGGAAATCTTCAACCAAATCAAATTTTCTTCTCACAATATCTAAATGATCTGGCAAGTATTGTTTTAATCACATATGTTGATAGACAATCATGTTTTTTTCCAGCATATATGTGAACCCTGCTTCCAATATCTGTACTTCCTGATCACAACCAATGTTGAACTGGATGAGGAAATTTCTAACAATACACTGGGTCTCAGTGTTAATGTTTCAGAGGGTGTGCTAAAAATTTGATTTATTATTCAACCATGTGGTTTACTGATTCATATTGTAGCTGGCAGTGCTCCAGTAGTTGCACATCTTGCAGCATGTGCTGTAACATCACAAGCAGGTTTTGGAACTTTGGACTTACAGTCCAATACTCTTATCACCACTCCATTTCAAGCACCATCTCAATCTTGGACAGTATGGTCAGAATTACCTGGTAATTCAGATATTACAAGTTTGGTGAGTTACAGTAAATATTTGCAAGGAAAATGTTACCACATATTTTTTTTTGGATAGATGATTTCTCTGTATGGAAATAGTAGATTTGCAATTTGTCCTCAACTTGGATTTGCAGCTTGCTCCACACAAAGCAGGTATGCTGATTGCCCACACAGTGATTGATTTTTCACACTTAAGTGCTGAAGTGCATTCATTCCTGCACAAAATGGTACTCTTTACACAGTTACTCCAAATCAGATCCAACAAAACATTGAAAGATCAGTGGCAGCTGCAATTTGGGCAGGTATGTGTGTGTTGCAGTTACATGGTATTTTCTGAACATTTTGTGTTGATTATCACTATTCCTTTAGCTGGCAAACTAGGACCATATCAGGGAGGATTTGAGTGTGGCATTGGCACAAGCCTAGTGACACAGGTAATCACAAAATGGAGGCTAAATGTGTGTACAAAATCTACTGTATGACAAAACCACTTGAAGCCATCACTAATACTGTAATTTGCAGATCAATCCAGTTCCAGTGTGTATACCAGATAAAGGTGGAAGCTACAAATCTTACATTTCCATCTAGGTCATATTTGCCTCTGTGACATCATTGATCATGCTGGTTATGGTTGGCCTGCTTATTGGAATTCCCTCCAGAGTCATGCGGCCATGTCAGTTTATCACTGGCCTCAGTGTCCTTGAGGCACTCTGGGTGGCGGCACATTCACACACTATACACCATCACATGGCAAAGGTTGACGAGCCAACGATGGACAACCTACGCAAGGCGGGCATGTTTTCGATTTGCCTTGCAGATGAGCAGAGCACGCGTGCTATTTTACCCGGCACGGAGGGGGAGGCGCTTTTGGAATCGGAATGATCCCTTCGATGGCTAGAGGTTCTTGATGTAGATGGAAAACGTCTTCCAGAACATGCGATGAGCTATCCGAGTCTTTCTTGTTGCCAAGAATACCTGTTTTCTTTCATGTACATAAAGATCAAGTTTTCAACCAGGCGCCCTCACGAAACATATGTATACCGCCATTCATATCTAAACGTTTCTGATCCCATGCTTGATTAACAGTTGTCAACTGAAAAACTAGAAGAGGTAGACTGGGCTACTAGGCAAAGGCACATTACTTCTGAGTTCTGATCAAGGTGCGTTGCATACATGACTTGAAATGCCAAGGCGTAGTTGACTTGGTCGACGGTCTAACCAAGCCCCTGGTCTGCTGGCGTGATCCCATCAGGCGGCTGGGGTAGTTTTACCTGGTCTTTCTGTTGAATGGGAAGCACCACGTCGCCCATGTCAATCGTGACTAAGCCATCGACAAGCTTGTTGAATGCAACGATAGCCATAAAAAACGTTTCGGGTGTCGTCAGGAATCGGTACGACCCGCAGGATCCTGCGATGCTTGGCACGAATAATCCGCTTCGTCATAGACACACGTTCGCCAGCATACTTGAGCCATCGACCAGCCGCGGGGTTCTCCGTCATGAGCGCAATAATATTGCCTTCTGCGGCTGGACCGACGTTCGGCAAGCTAAACGACACACCGCTGGTTAACGAAAGCAAGTGCGCACGTGAATCGACGTACTAGTTTCTGTTCTTGCTCGCAACGTCGACCAGGGTCCAAATGATGGCAGCGGCGTTCTTGTACTCGGACGCATTCGTCGCATTGTTGATGCCACAGCTGTTCGGATCTATGCCTTCGTCCGTCTTCCACTTTCGTGTGAATATCAGAAGTATCAAAGAGACTTACCGAGACGCCGTTGAGATGCCAAGGCCTTGTTGGTAGATATTCTCTAGGCTACATATGTCGAGCCGTACTCGTCAAAGTTGTCGGTGGTGCCATCGACCGACGCAGCTTGATTATCTGGAACTGAAGAAAACGGAAGAAGAGAGACTACACTGGTGGTTCGAGTAACATGGCGACACCTATGCGGCACTGTTACCCCACCGTTCAACGTTCAACGCCCAAGGTTATGCTCTATGTAACAAAGTAGAAACTGTTTCAGATGACTCCGAACGTTTCAAGTGAGTCGTGGGTCGAGACATGTATGTATGGAAGGGATTCGCCGAGCCCGCTTTTCAGGCTCCGACATCGCGCTATCTGACGCCATTCCGAGCGTCTCGTTCTACATAGATCTCCCGTCCACTGATCTCCGCCCTCACCGTAGAGGTTGTGACGCTCTGGCCCACCAACTCCTCTTCTCTTCCTACGTTGTCGTTCTGTCTCTTGTCTGTACTTGTCTGTATTCGTCTGTCCGTACGGTACATAATCTAACTGCGTCCTTCGTGGCGTGTCTCCTTCCCGCTCATCAGCGCGCCACGTGGCTCGTCTTCGGGACTGAGTCGTCCTTGGTCCCACCACGTGAAATCGGCACGGTACGACACCCCCACCTCAAGGCGGCCTGCCATTCCTTTTCGTCTCTCTCACTCTGTCCACGTCGAAGAGCCAGAAAGGCAATGCCAGCACATTTCCCACTTGTATTACATGGCAAGCATGCATGTTGGCTCGACTTGTTTGCGAGCCCATTCGAGTT
>JBBPMP010000310.1:0-19383 GCA_038090395.1 Boletales sp. KT-2023a | reverse complement strand
ATATCATCGGTACCTCTTCCTACAAGACTGAGATCGAAGAAGCGCTCGCACAAGTAGAGACCCTCACTGACCAGCGAAGCGAGAAGCTGAATCGACTGCGCATCGTCGAACGAGAAAAGAACGCACTCGAGGCTCAGAGGAAGGAGGCGTTGGATTACCTGAGGTTATCCAACGACCACGTCAGAGCGCAGAGTCGTCTTTGGCAGTGGTGCCTCTGGAAATGTCTAGACAATGAGAGTAAATTTAAAGCGCAGAAGGTGCGTTTTAGCGTTTGTTTTGCGTGCGACGTGCCGATGGCGTTTGCGTAGGGGAAATACCAGAAAGAATTGGACGCTGAGAGGGAGAGGAACAAGGACGATATTACCCATCTAGCCATGTTAGAGAAGCACTTCGAGGAACGCCAGACAGCATATGAGGTCTGTCGTCCTCTTTCGGTTCATCCTTCACTCTCATGCGTCTTTGTATCATTAGGAAGTAAAAGCCGCAGCGGAAGAGGCGGTCAAGGACCAATCTACACACGAGAAGAAGGCAGTTGCACTCGAGGAACGGCGCAAGCACGCAAATACCAAGGCAAAGAAATCGAGAAAGACGCTCCAGGAGGTGAGCCTTTTTTCTCTTTATTTTCGTGTGCCAACCTCCCTGATGCCGTGCAGGATGAACACGCTAAAGCGACTGCTGAGCGCACCATCGAAGACAGCACCACCAAGATCAACCGGAATCGCGCAGAGATCGAGGAGCTCGAGATAAATCTGAAAAAGGAAGAGGACGCTTTGGAGGCCATTCGTGACAGTCTGAAAGGTGCGTCGTGCATTCACGTCGCTTCCATGCACACATTCATCTTGCTGTGACAGACAAGACACAGGTGTTCCACGACCAGATAGAGGTCAAGCAGAAGGAACTTCAGCCTTGGACGACGAAGATCAATGCAAAGAAGGTGACCATAAATATTGCAACAAGCGAGAGGGATGCGCTGGCGGAGAAGGCCGCCAGTCTCAAGGAAGCGGTCAAGAAAGCCCAGGAAGATCTTGAACAGCAACAGACAACGCAGCAGACCAAGGTTGGTCGCGCTCTTACGCCTATCACTTTTCTTCATGCTGATGGTGGCATAGGTCGAAGAATTAGATAACCTGAGGACGAGAAAGATGACGTTGCAGCAGGAGTTGCAGGCCCACAAGAACACTTTTCAGGCAAGTGTTTTATTATAGTGGTGCATAAAATTCGCAGGTCGCTCACAACCGTTTTTGGATGCAGGATGCTCGGGCACGTGTAGACCAGTTCCGGAGCAAAGCGTCTTCCCTCCGGCAAAGGGCAGAGGAGGCGAAAGCGTCTCAAGCCGCCAACACGTCGCAAAACAAGGTCCTCGAACACCTTACTCGTCTCAAGCAAACTGGGCGGATAGATGGTTTCCATGTGCGCACTCTCCGACCTTTACTCTTTCCTCATACTTACCATGGTTGTTTCCCTAGGGTCGTCTAGGTACCCTCGGCACAATCCCAGATGAATATGATGTCGCCATCTCCACCGCGTGCGGTGCACTCCATCACATGGTCGTCGACACTGTCGGCCAAGGGCAAGCTTGTATAAACTCTCTCCGCTCGCAGAACGTCGGCCGCGCGTCCTTCATGGTCCTCGAAAAGCTTTCAAGCGAGCACATCCACGAGCGAATCCAAACACCCCAAAACGCCCCGCGACTGTTTGACCTCATCAAGCCCAAAGACCCCAAGTTTTTGCCGGCGTTTTACAAAGCCGTTGGGAACACGCTCGTCGCAAAGGATCTTTCCCAGGCAAATGAACTCGCGTACAAGTCGTCGAAGCGGTGGCGCGTCGTCACGCTTGCAGGTCAGTTGATCGATGCGTCGGGTACGATGTCGGGCGGTGGCCATCACGTCGCGCGTGGGGGGATGAGTTCAAAGCTCCAAGCTGATGCGGTCCGACCGGAAGTGCTGAAACAGTACGAACAGGAAAGCGACGGCGCGGCGAAGGAGCTCGACGAGGCGCTGCGGAGACTCAGGGAGTTGGAGGCCGAAGGGGAGCGGTTGGCGCTCGAAGGACCGCAACTGGGGATGGACGCGGAAAAGCTGACGATGGCGGTGAACAATGGCCGGAAACGTCTCGAGGACGCGGAGAAGCGGCTGCGAGATCTGAGGTGGGTCGATTCGGCGTTCGTTTCCTGCGAGTGCGCGGCATTGACGGTTCGTGTTTAGGGCCCAGAACAAGCCCGACGCACGGGACGTGGCGCGTATCGGGGTGCTCGAGGGGGAGATGGCGACCGCGACCGCGGAGCTGGAAAAGCTCCAGGAAAGGGCGGGCCAGATCGAGAGCGCGATCGAGGACCTTAAAAAGAAGATTTTGGACATTGGTGGTTCGAGGATGCTGAAACAGCGCTCGACGGTGGACAGCATCAAGCTGCACATCAACCTCGCCAACGAAGAGATCACGAAAGCGGAGGTAGCGAAAGCCAAGGCGGAAAGGGACGTGGTCAAGCATGCGGCTGCCATCGAGGGGAATGCGACAGCGCTAGCGGAGGCCGAGAAGGAGGTCCAGGAGTTGGAAGGGGAGTTGCGGGAGGTGAACGCGTACCTGGAGGACCTGAGGGCAACAGTGGAGGCGGCGCAGGCGGCGGCGGAGAACTCAAAGGATGATTTGGAGACGCTCAGGACGCAGCTGGAGACGAAACGGGAGGAGATACAAGAGTTTAGGAAAAAAGAGGTACGTGCATCGATATGGTTGGCTAACTGGATGTTTGACGTGCGGGTGGTAGCTGGAGCTGACGAACAAGCTGAACGACGTCAAGCAGGAGGCCGCTGAAAACGAGGCCGCGCTGCAGCACTGGGAGACAGAGCACGACAAGCTGAGACTGGAGGAGATCGAGTAGGTGTCCTCGTGCGTTTGACACATCTCGCTAATGTGTGGTGTAGCGACGATGATGAAGAGGAGGAAGAGGCGGAGGCAGCCCCGGCGGAGGGTGAACCTTTGGAACCGCAGGTCAAACAGGAATCAGGCGAGGCAGGGCCGCCACCACCAAAGAAACCCGGAAAGTCACGACAGGCTTCAAACGAGCTACACATCTACAGCGTCGAGGAGCTGGCGCAGTTCCGAAAGCGGGATCTAGTGGGTGATTGCGAGTATCTCGATGGTACGCTCTCGATCTGGTCTGCCGCGTTCGTCGTGTGACCGGCATGGTAGAGAAACTGAAGAACGCGAAACCGGATCTGACGGTCCTCAAAGATTACAAGCGGCGCGAGGAAGAGTTCCTTCGTCGTGCCAAAGACCTCGAACAGATCACGGAGGAACGCGACGCACAGAAACAGAAGCACGACAATCTCAGGAAGCAGCGGTTGGACGAGTTCATGGCGGGCTTTAGTTCGATTTCGTTGAAGTTGAAGGAGATGTATCAGGTCGGTGCGGTTTCCGGACGGAAGGACTTTTCTGACGAAGGAGTAGATGATCACTTTGGGAGGGAATGCGGAGCTGGAGCTGGTCGACAGCATGGATCCGTTCTCGGAGGGGATCATCTTTAGTGTGATGCCACCGAAGAAGAGTTGGAAGAACATTTCGAATCTGTCGGGCGGCGAAAAGGTATGTTGTGCTCTCGTATGGCTGGTTGTACGAGATGCATGACGCATGATGTAGACGTTGAGTTCGCTGGCGCTGGTGTTTGCGCTTCACGTCTTCAAGGTAGGGTCTACGGTGATACACGAGCGCTTTTTGACGGGCCCTTGTTCCGACAGCCGACGCCGCTCTACTTCATGGACGAAATCGATGCCGCGCTCGATTTCCGAAACGTATCCATCGTTGCCAATTACATCAAAGATCGAACTAAGAACGCCCAGTTTATCATCATCTCATTGAGGTACGTCGACCGCCTTTTCTTGTCGCCCCGTCTGACGGGCGGTTGCACACAGAAACGACATGTTTGAGCTAAGTCATCGATTGATCGGCATTTACAAGACGGCGAACGTGACTCAAAGTACGTGCGGGCGCTAATTTTTGGGTGTTGGGCGCTGAGTGCTGATGTGCCACATGCTCTAGGTATCGCAATCGACAATCACGTTCTCGCGCCCACGCAGGTCGTACCGTTGACGGCGCCCATCTCGACGTAAAAGGGAGAGGATGGTAGTGGGATCTAGTGGCGCCGTTGTTTTTTCTTTGCATCTACCTTGCATGTATTTTTATCTGTATGTTGTCAATGTTGGTGATGCTATGATGGCTCGATCAAGGGATGAATGCTGTGATGGAGGGAACTTGATGAGCGCTCTGCGGTAGGGTCGATGGAACTCGAATACCGTCGCCCATCCGATAGCATGAAATTTTTTTGCACGATCATGTTGATCAGCACGTCCACCGGCGATCCAACTTGAAGGACCACTCGGGCTGCTGGTGCCGTCACTGGCACCAACGGAGACTCATCGAGATCATGATTGCATCGGTGATCCATGATCCATCAATCATGTGTTGTGGCTGGGGCGCTACTAGATCTGTGATCCCTCGAACTCGACAGCGTACTGGACTCGAGGTCAACGGCTAGGCTGGAACCTCTAGTATATACATCGAGACCTGTGGAAGTCGAAGGTCGATTGACTCAACCGAGTCGTATCTAGGGGCTAAATGATTCGTCCGACGACCCACACGGTGTCCTCTCGTGGGGACTGCCTCGTGGTCCGAAGTCGAACGGCGATAACTCGGTCGTTCGGGCGTTGCCAATGGGGCAGTGGGCGTTCATTTAACCTCAATTACCGTTTTCTCCTTAAAGCTCGCGATCCATGTGGTACGTTTCTGGCACCCCATGACTGACACCTCCAGCGGTTCACTGCCAGATACTCATACTACGCCTGCCGTCGATGCCATTGCTCCTGTGGCGTTCACAAAACTTTTCCGGTCGGTCTCTCTGACTCGCATCATCGCTCTTGCTTATGCTCAAACACATCAGCTATGCGACGACGTTCGAGCTGTTTATGAATGCCGTTGGGATCGTCGCAGCTGCTGCGGCCGGTGCCGCTCAGGTATGTCTTTTTCTCCACATGCGACGACGACGACGACGACGCAAGCTTATGGTGGTACACACACACCAGCCACTGATGAGCCTCGTCTTTGGAAATCTCATCCAAGATTTTGTTTCCTTTGGTACTGCCGGGAACGCGTATGCGCAGGACGTCCACAACGCCACCGCTCTCGCGCAATTGCAGGCGGCGGCAGCGGAGTTTCGGCGTAGTGCTAGCTCGGATGCCCTCTACCTCGTTTACATTGGTGCTTCTCCACGCCGACGCGACATCTTTTTTTTACTTATACTGATTCGCTCCCAGGAATTGGTTCGTTCGTCTGCATATATGTCTCGATGGTCATCTGGATATACACTGGGGAGGCCAACGCCAAACGTCTTCGGGAGAAGTATCTCCATGCGGTCCTTCATCAAGATATCGCCTACTTTGATACCGTCGGTGCAGGCGAGGTCACGACACACATCCAGACGGACACCCGTATGTCCCTACTTTTTCCCGCTATATCCTGACTTCCATGTCTGCAGACCTCGTGCAGCAAGGAATATCCGAAAAAGTCGCTCTCGTCGTCAATTTCATCTCCGCTTTCGTTACCGGTTTCATCGTCGCTTATGCGCGTTGCTGGAGACTCGCGCTCGCCATGTCGTCCATCCTTCCGTTCATCGGTGCTGCTGGCGCTATCATGAACAGATTCATTGTCAAGCACAAACAGTTTCGTCTCTTCTCGTCGTCACCCTTTATTCTTCTCACGTTCGCGATAGGCTTTCCCTCGCGTACGGCGCTGCTAGCAGTGCTCTGGCGGAGGAAGTCATATCCACCGTACGAACCACCCACGCATTTGGTACCCAGAGGACCCTGAGCAGTCTTTATGACGTGTACGTTCAGCAAGCCCTCCTCGTCGATGCTAAATCTGCGAGAGTCAACGGCGCTACCCTGGGCGTCTTCTTCTTTATGATCTATGCCGCCTATGCTCTTGGCAAGTCTTTTGCTCTATCATCTCGCTCGCTCGCTGACACGTCCCTCAGCTTTTCAATTTGGCACGACACTGATCAACGAGGGTCATGGTGAGTTGCCATGCCGTTCTTCCTCGACGTAATATCTCTATCTCTCCCTTTCCAAAGCTTCTGCGGGTGATGTGGCGAGCGTTGTCCTTGCCGTCTTGATCGGTTCTCTCTCTCTAGCTATGCTGGCTCCAGAAATGCAAGGTCAGCGTCTTACCTGCCCGTGAACGTCGTTGTTGACCCCCTTGCTCAGGTATCACCCATGGTCAGGGTGCCGCCGCAAAGCTGTTCGCTACTATCGAGCGTATTCCCGACATCGACTCTTCCGATCCAGGCGGTCTCAAACCAGAAAGCATTTCTGGCGGGATCACCCTACAGGATGTCCACTTTAATTATCCCTCTCGCCCGAACGTGCCTATCGTCAAAGGCATTAATCTCTCCTTCGCTGCTGGTCAGACGTCGGCGTTGGTTGGCGCGTCCGGTTCTGGAAAGTCGACCGTGATCTCGCTCATCGAGCGTTTCTATGATCCTCAACGTGGCACCGTCAACCTTGATGGTGCAGACATCCGTTCTTTGAACATCAAATGGTTGCGCTCGCAGATCGGCCTTGTTTCCCAGGAACCTACCTTGTTCGCGACGACCATCCGAGGCAACGTCGCACACGGCCTCATCAACACGCCTTACGAGCATCGCTCGGAGGAAGAAAAGTTCGAGCTCATCAGGGAAGCGTGCATCAAGGCCAATGCGGACGGTTTCATAACCAGGTTGCCGGACGGGTATGATACCATGGTCGGCGAACGCGGTTTCCTGCTGTCCGGCGGTCAGAAGCAGCGCATAGCGATCGCGCGTGCTATCGTGTCTGATCCTCGAATACTGCTTCTCGACGAAGCTACCTCTGCGCTTGACACGCAGTCCGAGGGAATCGTACAAGACGCGTTGGACAAGGCTGCCGCGGGCCGTACGACGATCATCATCGCCCATCGATTGTCTACGATCAAGGACGCCGATTGTATCTATGTCATGGGAGAGGGACTCGTTCTGGAGAAGGGCACGCACAAGGAGCTCTTGGCAGACGAAAACGGTGCTTATGCGCGCCTTGTTCAAGCTCAGGAGCTTCGAGAGACAAGGACGATAGAGGATGCCGGTGGAACTTTGGCGAGCAGCGTTGAAGGCCTCGGGGAGGCGACCAAGGAACAATATCCTCGTGATCGCAAGGAAACCCTGTACTCTGTCGAATCAAGCCCCGCTGACAAAGAGAACAGTGAGAGGAAACGCGCAGGGGTTGACGAGAACAAGTTGTCGACGTCTTACCTCGTCGCGCGTATCGGGGAGCTTCACCGTAAGGAGTTATGGAGGTATGCGGTCGGCTCGGTATTTGCTATCAGTGAGTATTACATTGCTTTCTTTGGACACTGATACTATGATATCGAACAGCGAGTGGAATGATGTACCCAGTCTTTGGTATCATATATGGCGAGTGCTTTTGATTCGATCGCATCCTTTGCCACGCACTGAGGTTTCATCAGGCCGCGCCATCGATGACTTTTCTGAAACAAATCCTTCTGTGCGGCAACACGACGGCAATTTGAACGCGCTATTGTAAGTGACGGTACCCTGCCAATAGGAGGCTATTTCTGAGCTGTACCAAGGTTCTTCGTTTTCTCTATCATCGCAGGGCTCGCAGCCCTCTTCCAAAACTATTTCTTCGAGTCCTCGGCTGCCATCTTGACCTCTACATTGCGCTCCCTTAGTTTCGGATCCACGCTTAGGCAAGACAGTAAGTCCTCTCTGAGTGTCACCTTGTCTGTCGCATGTTCACATTACTCCCCACAGTTACATATTTCGACGAGGAAAAAAACAGCGTGAGTAGCGGTTTTGTGCGACTTTCTCATGGCATTGATCATGTTGGTGTAGACTGGTGCTCTTACCGCCCAGTTGGTGGACAACCCACAAAAGGTCTATGGTTTAGCAGGGGTCACCCTCGGAACGTGAGTATGGATTTACATTGACCGGGCTTCTTTAATGAGCGCCCAGTATCGTGCAAGCTATCACCACCGTCATCGGCGGTTCAGTCATTGGTTTGTGTTACGCGTACAAGCCTGCTTTGGTCGGCATGGGTTCGTGGTCTCAGTTACGCTGCAGGCTTGGCTGACGGTCATCATTCGTTGTAGCATGTATCCCTTTCCTCGTCTCGACAGGTTATATTCGACTGGTGAGTTTGGTCCCCGTGAACGCTTTCGTTTTCTGAGCAACTATGCAGCAAATCGTTGTCCTCAAAGACGAACAGAATAAACATGCGCACGGGACATCCACTCAAGTAGCCTGTGAAGCTGCTGCTTCCGTTCGCACGGTCGTTTCCCTCACTCGCGAGGAAGACTGTCTTAGACTCTATAGCGAAAGTCTGAAAGAGACTGTCGACAGATCAAACAAGGTCGCATTGTGGAGCAACCTGCTGTATGCGTTTTCTCAGTCCTCGTCCTTCTTCATCATTGCCCTTGTATTTTGGTACGGCACGCAGCTTGTGTCTCGCCTTGAAATCGGTATCACGGCCTTTTTTGTGTCTCTCATGGTACGTCACCTCTCGTTGTCAATTCGGAACATAACGCATTGTTTCGTAGAGCACAACATTTTCTGCGATACAAGCAGGCAACATATTTTCGTATGTGCCAAATGTCTCTTCAGCGCGGATTGCTGGAGCCGCAGTTATTGACTTGATCGACTCTGCGCCCGAGGTTGATGCCGAATCAAATGAAGGCAAGACGTTCGAGGGCAAGGCCGTCGGGGGCCAAATCGAGTTCGAGGGTGTGCATTTTCGCTACCCTACCCGTCCCGGCGTTCGCGTTCTGCGGGACCTGTCGTTCAAGGCCGATCCTGGTTCGTATGTCGCGCTTGTCGGGGCGAGTGGTTGTGGTAAAAGCACGGTGTACGTTTTGTCGACAATACGCGTCACCTCATGCTGAGCACGCCCATAGCGTTCAGTTGATCGAGCGCTTCTATGATCCGCTTGCCGGTAGCATTCTTCTCGATGGGAACCCCATCGACGAGTTTAACATCCAGGCGTATCGAAAACAGATCGCCCTCGTTTCCCAGGAGCCGGTCGGTACCATGCACGATCGATGTTTTGCAATGAATCTGAGAGGTGCTCGCCCTGCAGACGTTGTATGCCGGAACAATCCGCTTCAATATCTTGCTTGGGGCGAACAAACCCGAGTCGGAGGTCACGCAGGCAGAGGTTGAAGCCGCCTGTCGCGACGCCAACATTTTGGACTTTATTCACTCCCTGCCCGAGTAAGTCCCACCCACTCTCCCTGGAAACCAGCATCCTACCGACCGCCGTCGATGATAGTGGGTTCGACACCCAAGTCGGCGGTAAAGGGTCACAGTTGTCTGGCGGTCAGAAACGTGCGTGAATTCCATCGCCGAGCACGTTCCACTGTTTGACGCGCGCGCCACTCTCACTCGTAGAGCGCATCGCCATTGCACGCGCGCTCGTGCGCAATCCCAAGGTCTTGCTGTTGGACGAAGCCACGTCTGCCCTAGACTCGAATTCGGAAAAGGTGGTGCAAGAAGCGCTCGACCAGGCTGCCAAGGGTCGGACGACGATCGCGATCGCGCATCGTCTGTCAACCGTTCAGAACGCCGATCGCATGTACGTTTCCCATCTTTTTTTTTTTGCTGTGTCGGCGCTTCGTCTGACGGCGTCGGTAGTTATTTCATCAAAGAAGGGCGTGTGAGCGAGGCGGGCACGCACGACGAGCTCTTGTCGCTGCGTGGGGATTACTATGCCCATGTTCGGCTACAGGCGTTGAGCAAGACATGACGGGACGCGGAGGCATTTTTTTCGTTCCCTTCCATGGCTGGACGGGCTCCGTACCATAATATACGTATCGGGTCACCACGTCCCATATATTCCCCTAGCAGTATCGTACACTGGAACTAAAAGGGACGGCAAATTCCAAAGCTGTTCAAATGAATTCTTCCGGCATAAAAACTAAGACTTGTCAAATGAAAATTATGTGAGTAGCTGCCACGTTGCTCAGTCTACTCTCTTTCTGAAGAGGATTCTCCCATGCGGGTTAGGCACCATGACAGTGCCGCGAAGCACACTAGGTTGTGGCGCCTTCCCGTCCTCGAGCTTAATGTCATACGTCACGACAATGTGCGCCAGCGTGGATTTAACCTCGTTGGAAGCAAAGAAACGTCCGGGGCTATCCAAAAATCGGTCGTTCAATCCCACACATCCCTGAAAACGACACGATTCGTACCATGCGTGTCTGCCATGCCCAAAGGGCAGATAGTCGGTGGCGGGCGAGATGAACTGACGCTGAGCGCCCTCTCCATCCTCTGCACGCACGTCAGCAAATCGGAAGGGCTTGAACGCGCCCGCATCGTCGTAGCACGCCTCGTCGTACTGCAACGATCGCGCGGCGGCGCCCATCATCGTCCCTTTCGGAACGACGGTTCCGTCCGACAACGCCATGTCTCTCAACGTCCAGCGTATGAGGGCCACTGACGAGACGAAAAAGTTTCGTGACGCCCGCGTTCGAGGAGTGCCAGACGCGACATACCGGGATTCGTGCCGTCGAGACGCTGAGACTCTTTCAACAGGCTGTCCACCTTGCGCATCTTGGCCACCGAATCTTTGGACCACCCCTCTTTCTCCACGATGGACTCGATTTCCTCGCGGAGCGGTTGGATATACTGGGGGTGGGCTGCGAGTCGGAGGATTGCGGTAGTGAGGCTCTGCGGTGCTCGTCAGGTTGGTTCGGTTCGGTTACGTTGGTCAAGACCTACGCTAGACATCGTCTGGCGCGGATGAACAGGTCAGGACCATCAGGACAGCTCCAAGACAATGCCCCACTCACATGAATGGCGGCAAAGTTGACAAGCATCACCTGGGTGACATAACGTGCCACGGTGGACCGTGCATCTGTTTCTTCTATCAACCACGACAGGAAATCGCTCTGTGCAGTACATAAGCGAGGAGTTTGCATCGATACATAAAGAAAATCACATACAGGCTCTTCTTTCCACTTGTTGCCATGCTCTTTGAAATGTTTCAGACGGTTTTCGATGACGGGACCAAGTTGTTTCAGAGCGCGCGCGTTACCTCGCTGTGTGCCCCTTGCAATGAAATAGGCAGCCAAACTGGTCCATTGGCTTGAAATCAGGACGAGTCCCCAGGTCAGCAATATTCGCTTACGGTCGTATCCACCTTGGGAACAGTCCGACGACAAGTCCTTCTTTGACGATGTCCAAAGTGAAGTTGATGTTGAGATCAACCCAGTCCGGGTCACGACCTATCCACATCAATTAGCGGAGAAGCAAAAAGGACAGTGAATATGGTACATAACGGGAGGCCCACAAATATTCTGTTGTTCGTTCTGCAAACAACCTGGTGGATAGTGTGTAGCACCGGTACAGTTTTCCACCCTGAGTGACGGTCGGTGAGATCAGCATGTATATGGCATTCAGGCGGAGATCTCACCCTCATCTTTGAGTTCAAGAACGTCCTGCAATGCCGTTACGATCTCATCCCTAAGCTCAGAATACAACCTCCCGATGCTTCGAGTGAGCTGCGAGCGAATGACTGCAATTTGCGCATCGATATGAACTGATTCGGGGCCAAGCGTGTGCTCGATGTTAAGTGACTGCCGACGGCATACCATCAGTTTATTCCATTCTATCAAAACAACACAACCCTGACTTCGTTCATAGCGCCCGGCAGAGAAGCAATGTCGTCTGGCGCACTCGATAGTTCTTCTATGTGCCTACGATTGGTCAGGACCACTATCCAATGGCCCGGGTGAGACACCCTGAAGGGCGCCGACTCATGCTGCAAAATCGTGGTGTTGGCATTTGTACAAGAGAGTCGAAGCGCTGGCTTGCCTTCTTATATCCTTGTTGAACAATGTCTGCAAAGTTCATCATGTTCTTGAAGCCAGCCCACCAGGAGCCTAACCAGCTGTGACCATATCCCACTATAGGGATTGCATCGAGCTAAAGAAGAATGCGTGAGAGATTCCAGTGGGTGATACAAGTGATGCGCTCACGTTCACGTTGGGATGCTGCGACCGCCTGATGAAAAGAACGACGATACTGATGGCTATGCCTGCAAAGAGATATGTCATCCCAGAAAGGCTCAACACCAACGACGGTGTGTTGGGTGGATGCATGCTGAGGATTGTCCTTTAGGCCCTCGATACCTACATCTGCACCATTTATACTGTGGGCGTTCGACTAACCTGGAGGCTATTAGCCCCGATCAGCGCTCGCCTTGTTCGCCAGCATTACTACTATTGATACTCTTTCTAGCGTCCGATTTACGAGCGGCGACCATTCGAATTTGAATGATGGAGGGTTCAACTTGGCATTTTATTTCAAGATTAGTCTCACGTTCATAACGGTGTTGCGTTCAGAGCTCACCATCCACTGGCATAAAGATCATATTATATTGGAGCACGTTAATACTAGATAGCTTACCTCCAGTCGACGTTGGTTGTGATGACCGTAAAAGGAAATGTAGAGTAGTGCGTGGCTATGTATGGGTTGGTCTCCAACATATTACACCACAGATTATTTTGAACTATGGTCGAAGTGTAATTCCTGTACTTTGAATATAGCTTGTCATCTGAAAAGTGTTCAAATCTTACATAGGAGTGTACTAAAGAGAGTGTATATAACGCAGGCTAACATTTCACACTACTCTCTTGGGTGCACAGTACAACGATAGGGGTAATGACTGTTACGCGGAGCGTACCTTGAGAGATCAAGACGAAGTCGAAGTGATGCCAACGAGCAGGACGCTCACAAAGAGGTTCTACTCAGCTCGAAGGCGACGAAGGACCAAGACTATACGCCTAAGAAAGGCGGACTAAGGAACTAAGGGACTGAGGAGACTGAGGGACTGAGGGTGACTCAAGAGAATACGCTAGATTGCGCAGATCGAGAATACAGAACAGGTAGATCGACTACGAGACTATATACTAGGCGACGCGTAAGCGTAGAATGTCATGGAATGTGAAGGAATAAGGGACGCGTCATCAATGAGCAATCGAGATGAAGTAAAAGGGAAGAACGCGTCATCAAAGAGTAAGCAAGATGAGATAAGTAAAAGACGCGTCACCATGAAGTAGGCGGATATGACCAAAGGTGTGCGTATGCACTCTAGAGAAAGGGAAATAAAGGGAAAAAGAGATGTATAGGCAAACGATCGTAACACTCTTCCTTCACCATTCATGCACCCAACACATTCATCTACTCTTCACCGGACATGTGGTTACTCAACTCCGGAGCGTCTGTGCACTTTTTGCCGGACAAATCAGATTTCATCAAATACCAGCATTTCACTGTACCACAGTATGCCTCAACAGCCAATGGCAAATCAGCCATTCTAGGCCGAGGAACGGTCCTAATCAAATATAAGGACCATTATGCCTGCCTTTCTCCGGTCCTCCACATGCCTACATGCAAAGTCCAGCTCATATCAATGAGCATACTCCTACAATCCTCATGCCTCATGCTCTGCACCCAGCCCAGATGGATCACCATCTGGGATTAGTGCTTCCAAGGCCCGTTCCTGGAATTCCACAGCCACAGTCATGGCACAATGTTTTGGCTCCATGCTAAACCTGTTCACCCCGATGATGTGCCTTCCAGCATGACATCACTCACCTCCTGGATTGATTATGAATTGATCCACTGACGTCTCGGACATTCCACCCCTGATGTCATCAGGCATGCTAAAAAGCACCTGAAGGACTTTCCGGATGTGAAGGTCCCATTAAATCCTGGTGTCTGTCATGGATGCCAGCTCGGCAAACAGTTGAATTGTCATTTCCCTCATAGCAAGACACGGGCAACTGCTCCCTTTGAGGTTGTCCATTCGGACTTAAAATCCTTTGAGGTACTGTCGTACTCCAAATACAAGTATGCTGTCGTCTTCTATGATGACTATACCTCCTTTTCATGGGTTACTTTGATCTGGTCCAAGGACCAAATGCTCCATGCAACCAAACAATGGTTCACTCTTGTCCAGACCCAGCACAACGCCATGGTAAAACACCGGCACTCTGACACTGGTGGAGAATACACCTCCAGCGCATTCCGTGAGTTCCTCCATGACAATGGAGTAAATATCCAACAATCTGCCCCCTATGCTCACCAGCAAAATGGGCATGTGGAACACCTAATCCATACCCTAATGGACAAGGCACAGGCTATATGGTTACATGCTTGCCTACCTCCCTCTTACTGGGAATGGGCTCTGCTTCATGCAACCCACATTTACAATAGGACTCCTCAAGTCCACCTCCGATGGGAAACCCCCTATACATTACTTAAGGGGGAGAAACCTTCAATTTCTCATCTCCGCGTCTTCGGATGTGGTGTGTATGTACACATACCGGCAGAACACCATAATGGCAAACTGCAACTGAAATTGCAGTTAATGATCTACTTAGGGGTTGCACCCAGTAGTGAAATAAACTTTGTATTTATGCGGCCTGACAACTCTGTTGTAACCGCTGCACATGTGATCTTTGATGAGGACTTGTTTCCTCAATGTCCTCACTCCACCCCCCATCATCCACACAATGGTCCCCATGTACCATCTCACAAACACGATGAGGAGGCTTCATCCTCCAACTCTTCTTCTTCTGATTCTGATGAGTCTGATGCGGTTAATTCCGCTCCTCAATGGAGTCTTTCTCCTTCATCATCTGACAAGTCCGATGAGTCTGATGTGGTTAATTCCGCTCCTCAACGGACATTCTCTTCTTCCTCCAACAAGTCCGATGCAGTTAATTCCACTCCTCAACGGATTTCCCCTTCTTCGTCATCCGACGAATCCAATGAGTCTAATGCGGTTAATTCTGCTCCTCAACGAACATTCTCTTCTTCCTCTGATGAGTCCAATGCAGTTAATTCCGCTCCTTGATGGATTTCCCCTTCTTCATCATCTGATGAATCTGATGAGTCTGATGCAGTTCAATCCACTCCTCAATGGAACTCTTCTTCATCTTCCAAAGAGTCTGATGTGGCATCGTCTGCTCCTCAAGGAAGTTCTTCTTCACCTTCCGAATCGTCCAACTCATCATCTGACAAGTCCGAATCCTTGCACACACCATCCCCGATACAAGCCTGTATGCCTTCACCGGCTCCGGCACCTACTCCTGTGACTCCGCCCTCCCATCGCCCACCTCCAATTGGACCCCTGCCTGTTAGGCGATCTGAATGGGTCCGCCAAGCGCCCTTATGCCCTGGCAACATCTATGGTGAGCGGCGCAATCCACTTGAACAAATACACTGAAGAGAAGATGAATGTGTTGGGTGCATGTTGTGTGAAGGGGGGTGAGTGTCATCCTCTGGGATTTAGGGAGAGAGGTATGAAGTCAGGGGAGCAGACCTAAGTGTTCCGGATAGGGGTTGACGAGTGGTGTGAAGTTGAGCAAAGTGGCTTAGTAGCGAGTAGGTGGTTTTCAGACGATCTGGACAGTGTTGAACAAGTCAGGCAGACCAGAATGGGTGAACCAGCAGCGAGAATAGACAAAGTGAGTAAAAACAGACGAATAATGAGTAGAAACACGAGACGGCGCTTGCTCACACTTAGTCGATGGTGACCATTCAACGAGGGAAGGTTTTTTTATTATTATCTAAGTACAAAATTTATAGTCCAGACGGAATCTGGACTCTACCAACAACGGATACGGACTGCAATGATTCATAACAAAAGTAAAACAGAACAGAAAGACAAAGAACGTTCAAAAGAATGTATTGAGTGCAAAACAAAGATGTCTGGAAGCAAAATGGTAAAGCGGAGAACAAGTCCAAATGACGGATATGAAACGGATAGATGGATGAAGCGGATAAAGAAAACTGGACTTACCATGGACGAACTGTCTTGAGCACGGACAGACGGGAGGACAACGGACAACCTAGAAACGCTGTGGAAAACACATATACGAACCTAGAGAGTGGGAACTCTCTACATCCGAGGGGGTCTTCGATATCAACTGTCCCCAGTCGATCACCTGACCGGCACAAGACGCATGAGAAAAATATCGGGGAGTTCAAAATTCGCATAAAGTCCGGATGCATCTTGTCCGAAACCACCAACTCCTACTTCTCAACACAACCACAACCTCTCAATCATGTCTGCTTTCGACACGCTCCTCTCCCTTACCTAATCTGTCGCATCCAGTCCTGAAAAGACTAAGGCCGAGGATGACCTCAAGGATGTCAATGAACGGCTCAATGCGGAGCTAATGTCAATGCCGGACAACAAAGAAGAGCTGGAGGAAGATCAAGGGATGTGGGTAGCAAAGTGGGACGCACTACTGGTGTGTGGCTGACTCTTTGTATGCTACTTGTACTAACCGTCCGCTAGGTCCAAGCTGCCACCTGCCTGCACCAGGCTGCTGCCATCGGTGTCAAAGCACACTTGAAAAACGGAATGGTGGAACGTATGAAGGAAGCCGAAATGGTGGCCAAAGGGTGGCAACAAGTCATCGATGCACGCCGAGCTTCAAAAGACGTGAAGACACATGATCTGATGACACAAGAAGCGGAGGCTCAAGACAGAGCCACGACATCGCCTTCTACTGCTGACACCTCTATCTCCTCAACGGTTCCTGTTGCCAAAAACCCGCCAACAACTTTGATGCATCCGAGGAGACATATCTGGGCGATGGTAGCCACCCCAGGTCCCCTTGTAAGTGCTCTCCCGATTCGTCTTCATAACCACCTGATGCTGACGATGCGGTGAAGAACCATGTTCCACATTCTCCAACACCTGAGTCCACAGGCCAAGCACCTGAGCCCAAAGGCCAAGCATCTGAGCCCAAAGGCAAGGGAAAGGCGACTGACTGCGAAGAGCTGGGGGTCTTTGTCCACGAAGCCCCATGCAAGAAGTGCACGGAACGAGGCGACGTTTGCCGTGGGGTAGCCGGTTGAACATGTGTAGTCTGCGCTCGCTTGAAGACGTCTTGCGAGAAATCAAAGGGATGGGGGAAGAGTCGAGCGACAAGCGAAAAGAAAGTTGAAGAACTGGCTCCAGAAAACCAAGGTGAGCACAACCTGTACTGCTCCCTTCCAAGGCTAACAAGTTATAGCGTCCTCATCCCAGGCCTCCAAGCGCAAACTGTTTCCGAACCTGCCGAAATGCCAGATCGAGGAAGAGTCATCCGAGGAAGAAGATGACGAAGTCAAGGTCATCGAACAGCCAGTCCCAAGACAACCCAGGAAAAGGGTGTGCGTCGTCATCGACAACCGCCATCTGGACAAGCGGACGAGTGGCCGTCTCACCCTGAAATGAACACAGGGCGAGATGCTGATCTTCCAAGGGTGGATGAAGACAATGGAAGTGGAAATTGGGATGATGGCGGGGAGGCTTGGGAAGATGGTGGAAGAGCTCGAGGAAGTAGAGCCCGCCCTCGAACCATAGGTAGTCTGTTCGTCGTACTTCTTGTATGCGTTTTTATCCATATATATTGCGTGTGTCTGTGTCCCATCCATGCAAGTCTGGTCCACGGTAACTTAAGAAAAGACAAAAGAAAAGATAAGAAATCAGAGAAAAACAACAAAGTGAATGAAAAATGAAACCAGATGCGAGTTATCCACTCGTCTTGACTTCATCATGCAACTTCCAACAACTTTCTGCAATGGGTTGATGTGGACCAAAAAGTGGACTTGAAGAAATTGAAATGGATGCACAAAGAGCGCTTCTTTGACGTGCGCGGATGAAGAAAAACTATCATAAGAGTGACAGATTTTGAAACAGAGTGTTCGGATTGTCCAAGATCTAAGAGTAAGCATCTGTATGATTCGAGTGAGAAATTTTTGAAAGATTTTTTTTTTTTTTGTTTTGAACGAGAGGTGCACCGGATGAAACCCAGGATGAAACAGAGGTCTCCGGACGAAAACCAGGATGGAAAATGTACATGTTGCAATGGAATCAAGCAATGGAACCCTCGTCCTCCTCGTCATTGTGCGACCAATCCTCCTCCAACTCGAAAGCTTCAATTTCTTCTGCCGTTAGTCCGGTCAAGTCCATGGCCCAGACTGCGATCTTTGTTCGCGGATGGTATGGAAGCAGGTGAAACACTGCATATCGCAACCTAGAAATCGATCTGTCCAACTCCGCCAGCAGATATGATCCTCCGGTAGTCCGGCGAAGGACCACCATCGGGCCTAGGTACCGCAGTTTCATCTTCCGGTTTAGCTCTTTTTTGACTCTTGTATTGCACACAAGAACAAGTGTGCTGGGTGCAAAATCGTAATCACGAATCCGGTTCTTGAAATGCACCTCGAATTGCTTCAAGGACACATACCAGGCGCGGATGACACTGGCACAGATCGCATCTATGCCCTCCTGATGCTTTTGGAGCTGGCGAGCTCGCCAAGCAATCAGGGTGGACATGGAAATCATGTCAGCATCAGGAGTGGGTAAAAGAAACGTTGCCTCGATGATGTCAAAAGGAAAAAGAGGCTCGACGCCATGTACCATGAAGTACAGCAAGAGTCCGGTTGTCCAAAGTATCATAATGCGTTCTGCCCAGAAAACAGAGTGCACTGTAGCAGACCAGCGCAACTCTCCCCCCAGGGAACTTTTGCAGATGGCCTCCCCAACATCATAGTGACACCATTCGACCACCCCATTGGCTTGCAAGTTGTAAGGCGAAATCTGGATGTGACGGATTCTGTACCGAGACGCGAGGATATCTAAAGCTTGAACAAAAGGGGTTCCATTGTCAGTAACTAGCTTGGCAACAGCGCCCCAACAACACAAAATGTCTTCAAAAATGAAAGATGCGATGGCAGACGCTGTCTCCATGCAGAGCATCCACCACTCTGGATACGCCATGAGCGCACACCGGGTCTGCACAATATACTGATAACCTCCGGACCGAGGCATCACCATTGTGTCCATGTGGACCTTGTGAAAAAGTCCTCCCACAACTGGAACTGTCGGAGGAATATGAAGCTTTGTCGTCTGATGGACTTGACACTTGTGACAGGTGCAGATGAACCACTTGACGTCATCGATAAGGAGAGGCCACCAAAACTGGAGTAGAAGGCGCGAGCGGACAGAAAAGACGCCCTTGTTGTCACGTCCCGTGCCCTTTCCACACCATCCGCACTCTGCTCCGACTTCTCCGCCTTGCGACCCAGAGTCGCAACACTCCCTCCGCACTCCGCCACTCGTTGTCCGCCGTCAGGCAACAACTCCACATATCCCTGACTTGTCTGTCATCCCTGGCAGGTCCCCGTCCCCGTCCCTGTATGAATTTCCCTGTTTCGCTCTAGACCCGCATCCGTCCCTGTCGTCGTACTCCGTCTTCCCTATAGTAGTAATCCGCCCTCCCTGCATTACGTTACTCTGCTAC
>JBBPMP010000309.1:0-27210 GCA_038090395.1 Boletales sp. KT-2023a | reverse complement strand
CGCCCTCCTGTCTGAAAGTTGCGCCGTTGGAAAAATTCCCGATGCTTTCCTACGTGTTCTCTTTCGGTTTTAACCATCTCGCTCATGTCGAACCTGAATCCACAGTTGTCCTCGAAGTACTTAAAACCCTCGGATCGGATGTTCGCCATTATCCATCACACTGGGAGTGCATCTGTGAATTACGCGAGGAGAAACACCAATGGGCATATCCTCCTTGGCCATCATTGAGACACGACTTCGTACTTTACATCCTTATTGCGTATTCCTCCCCTATACTCCTCCAATCATTTCTCTCAGGTCGCCATCTCAAGCCAAGGACTGGGACGAATCCTCTTGTCTATGCAGCAGACTTTCGGAAGACCGAACATGCTATCATACTTTTGAAACACGGCGCAGATGTGAACTTGCGCAGCTCGGCTATTGATGACTCTTACCGACCCTCACCCCTCGAGTTAGCGATCGATCGAGGTGATGACATACTGGTTGGCGAGCTTCTGCGGAGCGGGTGCCTGGTATCTTCAGAACTTTTAGCGGTGATTATTTGTCTACCGTGGTGCAACACTCGCGTTCTTGTCAAGCTTTTACAAACCGACGCGTTCGCAAGATGGGTGGGCGAGATTGGAGATGAAAAGCTACTTCGTTGCATATTTAGTAGCGCGAGGCCCAGTTCGGGAGACAGCAGGAAAGCGGACGATGACTGGATAGCGCTAGCACGGAGATTGTGTGAGCTTGGGCAGGACCTCTCTGCAGACACCCCATTTGGACGAGAGCTCGTCGAACGAGCGGTACATGCAGCACACGTCTCGATGCTCGAGTTTCTTCTTCCGCAGGATCAACTGACCCCTTCTGAACTCCTTCTTTCTGCGGCAACTGGTGATACGCCGGAAACGGTATCTGTGGTCCGATTCTTACTCCGTAAGGGGGTTGACATACATGTGGTGTCACCTAGCAGTGAAGACAGTGCACTTCACCTTGCGGTGATGTGTCCTTGGGAGCCGAGGAGAGTGGAGCTAGTAAAACTGCTTGTCACTGCTGGATGCGATCCCCACCGCTTCAATTTACGACGCGAGACACCATTCATGATGGCAGTGGAGCGCGGATATATCTCCGTGATGGAGTCTATATTTTCCCACAATTCTTTACTCCCTTCGACCACTCTCTATCTGGCGTTGGGACAACGGCACTTGAATGTCCAGGTGATCCAGTGGCTGCTTTGCAAAGGGGCTTTTGTGTATGCCAGGTTTCAGGGGCGAACCATACTTCATGCCGCCATTTCTCGCTATTGCCAGTCACAAAGTTTGGAACTTGTAAAAATGTTTATTGAGGCTGGCTGTGATCCATATGCCTGCAATACTGAAGGAAAATCTGTCCTGGAGATCGCCATCCAACGTGGACTGACTCAGGTAGTAGAATATCTGGTCTCGTGCAATGTCCCATTTCCTCACGACGTACTACGAACTATCGTGTCACGTCGAGTCTTTACTATTCCGATGGTGCAGTCGTTCATTCGCAGAGGTGCGGATGTGCATTCCATTACGGTCAGCGGAGATACTGTACTCCATCTCGCCATCGCATCCCGGGAAGAACCAGACTGTTTGGAACTCATCAAGATTTTCATTCAAGCCGGCTGCGATCCTACTGCCTGCAATTCCCTGGGAACATCAGTCTTGGAAGCTGCTATCAACAGACAATATGTCTCGGTGGTAGACCATCTGGTGTCATGCGACATTCCATTTCCTCTTGACATACTACGAATCATCGTGCCATGCCGATTGCTTACTATTCCGATGGTGGAGTCGTTCATTCGCAGAGGTGCGGATGTGTATTCCGTTACGGTCAACGGAGATACTGTACTCCATCTCGCCATCGCATTCCAGGAAGAACTAGACTGTTTGGAACTCATCAAGGTTTTCATTCAAGCCGGCTGTGATCCTACTGCCTGCAATTCCCTGGGAACATCAGTCTTGGAAGCTGCTATCAACAGACAATATGTTTCGGTGGTAGACCATCTGGTGTCATGCGACATTCCATTTCCTCTTGACATACTACGAATCATCGTGCCATGCCGATTGCTTACTATTTCGATGGTGCAGTCGTTCATCTGCAGAGGTGCGGATGTGCATTCCATTACGGTCAACGGAGATACTGTACTCCATCTCGCCATCGCATTCCGGAAAGAACTAGACTGCCTGGAGCTCATCAAGGTTTTCATCGAAGCTGGCTGTAATCCTACTGGCTGTAATTCTCTGGGAACATCAGTCTTGGAGGCCGCGATCAGCAGAGGATACACATTTGTGGTAGACCATCTACTGTCATGCAATGTTGCACTTCCTCTCGACATCCTTCTGAGGGCAGTCATGTCGTGTCGAAACTCGACCATTCAGATGGTACAAATTCTGCTCCGCAGGGGAGCCAATGTCCATACTACCACGTCCGATGGTAATTCACTCCTTCATCTAACCATCGCTTGCTGTGATGGACAAGAGTGTTTGACACTCGTGAAAACTTTCATCGAGGCTGGCTGTGACCCCACCAACTGCAATTCTCTGGGAGCGTCGGTCTTGGAAGCCGCGATTGACAGAGGACACGTGTCTGTGGTGGATCATCTACGGTCTTGCAATGTTCCATTTCCAGCTAGCATCCTACTGGAAATCGTGCCAATTCCAGCTTCGACTGTCCGGATAGTCCAGTCCTTCCTTCACAGAGGTGCCGATATCCATTGCATGACGTCCAATGGTGATACTATTCTTCATCTCATCATTGCTCACCGGAGCAAATTTGATCGCCTAGAGTTCGTCAAAACCGTCATCGAAGCTGGCTGCAATCCTGCACTGCTTAATTCTGAGGGAAAATCGGCTTGGGAAACCGCGATGGAGAAAGGATGCATTTCTGTGGTTGAATTTTTGCACTCGTGCAACGTTCTATTTCCTCTCGACATCCTTCCGAGAATTCTGCCATATGGAGGCTTGACTGTCCAGATGATACGATCGTTTCTTCACAAAGGTGCTGATGTGCACGCCATCACGGTCTTCAGTGGTGATACCGTGCTTCACCGGACCATCACACACTGGGATGAATCTACGTGTATGGAATTTATCCCAATCTTCATCAGAGCTGGCTGTAATCCGGCCGCTTGTAATGGCGAGGGAAAATCGGCTTGGGAAACGGCCGTGAAAAGAGGTTACACTTCAGTGGTCGATTTTTTCCTCTCGTCCAATGCTTCGCTACCTTCCGGCATTTTGTCCAAACTCTTGTGCTGCCGGTGCTTTGCTGTGGAGATGGTGCCATTATTCCTTCGCAAAGGTGCAAACGTACATCATATCACGCCGGACGGCAATAGCGTGCTGCATCTCGCAGTCATTCATCGACCTAGATCTAGTACGTGTCTCGATTTCATCAAGACTTTTGTCGAAGCAGGCTGTAGTCCGCATGTGCGCAATCTCGCCGGCAAATCGGCCTTGGAATACGCCGACGAACGAGGATACACCCCGGTGGTAGAATTTCTGCGTTCATGTCCAGATTCATCTCCTCCCAACGACCCGCAAATTCCTCCCAGCGTCGTGATCGAGTCTGATCAGGAGGCTTCCCTTATCCTTCGATCCGCACGATGACGCCCTCCCAGCTGCGAAGCAGTCTAGACTTGGGTGAGCGAGTCGAACGTAAGCACCATGCTGTCCATGAGTGGGCCATATTGCTCACGTGATTCGTGTTCCGTGTTTCTAGACTTTTACGACTCGCCATGTCCGTTGTCGTTCGTGGAGGAAATTCGGCCGAAACGTTCCTCGTCGTATTTCTCATGCCAGGTACCTCAGGCTCGCTGTTCATTTACCCTTCCCCACGTTATAAAACATGTCAACACATAATGCCATCATCGTAACGACAGTGAATTTCATGATCAATTCGTACCATACGCTGAGTGTATGCGACCGAGTGCACATTCGGCTGCGATTTGCAAGATGTGCCTCCGGCAGAGTCGAGGATCGGTAAAGCGCAGGACGAACAACTGCTCATGACGTGGTGGGTGAAACGGAGTTGAAGGGTAAATTCGTGTGGCAGAGGCGTCAGATGAGTGGCTATAGGAGAAAAGGCGGAACGAAGCCTGTCTGTCATGCGGGCAACGATTTTTTTAAGCCAAAGCAGGGAATGTTGGCGTCCTAAAGCAGTTGGCGATTGGCGCCCTTCGTATGATTGGGATACGCCTTTCATGAGACGACTCTCCTCGCACGTTAGAGCACATTCTCACCGTCATCAAGAGATCATCGATTGTCGCTATGATCTTCTCAAAGGGAGTGCTGCACTGGCACTTGAGAAGATCGTGGCGAGGAATGTGGTAGGTCCACTGGCAGGTTCTCAACGAGCAACACGGTGCTCATGGCCGTCGGGAGAGGTTCGATTTTCGACATGATTACCTGAGTGCTAAATGAGTGGCGTTTGTCGGCATTCTGTTGTTGAATGTTAGTGGAGAACTTAAATTACATAATGGCGGGAGAATTAAAGTAAACCTTGTGTGCATTACATAATCATTCGTATTCCCATCGACATCCCTGGTCGCGACGCCCAGGCAATGAGCACGTCGCCGGCACGCAACCCAACTCCGCCAGCGTCCCCGGCTGAGCAGCACCCAGAAATTGACGACGACGGCGACGAACAGCCCGACGAAGACCATTGCACGATATGTCTCCAACCTTTTCTGGACAGGGCCATCGTCCCCGTATGCGCGCACGAGTTCTGTTTCGAGTGCATTCTCCTGTGGTCCGGTGCGTGCGTGCACACGACGCGGGGCAGCGTGCTGAACTGTGTCACAGACCAATCGCGCAAATGCCCGCTCTGCGCACGGCCGCTGGATGCGTACCTCATCCACCACATCCGTTCGGAGCACGACTACCAGAAACACTACCTCGCACCGCTGCGAACGTCCCCTCCGCCGGCGTCGCGCGCCATTGCGCTGCGACACGCACGGCGCGAACGCCAGTGGGGCCGTCGACAAGGCCAGCAGGCGCACGAAGCGGACCAGCTCGATCGCGCCATCGCGCGACGGCGGTGGCTATACCAGCACCATCTTTACGCCAAGGTTCCTCTTTTTCTTCACATTTTATTTTTTTCACACCCCTCCTTACGCGAACCGAATACGGGCCTTGCAGCACGTCGCTTCCAACGCATACACCCGTTATCGCCCCTTCCCCTCGCCCGCACAATTTGCTGCCTCCCCGGATCTTATCAGCCGCATGACGACATTTCTACGGCGCGAGTTGCGTGTATGGCCTAATCTGGATGTGGAGGTGCGCTTCCATTCCAACGATGTCGAGGTCGACGCCTCGTGTTGATCCAAACGGGTTTGTTCGTGTCGTCCCTGCCTAGTTCCTCACGACGTACACGATAGCGCTCATGAAATCGATCGATATCCGCTCCGAATCGGCCGTGAAACTGTTATCCGAGTTTCTGGATCTCGATAGTCCGTACACGCCTGGCGCGAGGCACGTTCACGCGGAGCACTTTGCACACGGTAGGTCGTCGACGGACCACGTCGTAGCGCGGGGGTGCTGACGATGGGCGGTGTAGAAATCTATAGTTATTTGCGGAGTCCATACCGCGATCTGAACATGTATGACCAGATGGTTCAGGTAATTATTATTTCATATATCTCGCTGGTGACTGTCAACCGTGGGTTGATGCCCTGACATGTGCAGTATGATACACCTCCGGGAATAGCGCCGCCACAGGATATGGAGAGCGGCAACCGTTGGGACGCAGGGCGCTCGCCGACGCGGTCGGGCCATCGTAGAAGCGGCGACAGGCATGGTCGGAACAGGTCTAGCGAGACGCGTGGCGAAGACAGGTCAAATCGGAGGTAGCACGTCATCTCCACGGCGGTAGGACCACTTGCGTTTCTGTGGCAGCAGGCACAGCCCCCCTCTTGGATGGCGTCCAGGGGAGGTGTTCCTCGCACGACCGCAGTAGGGCCCGATGGAGAGACCTTGCGTCTTGTGACCGTGGTTGAACGTCAGGGCACACGCCTGTCTGTCTAGCACCATCCCCGAGACGACCAAATCGGCCAAAGGCACGAGGATGAAAATAAAATAAAAGAGAGATGGTGGATCACGTCGTCCTTGCAACGTTCCAAAAAAAAAAAAAGAAAGGAAGAAAAAGACGTCCAAAATTAAAATGCGAGTATGATGATGTGGTGGTTGTTGGGACGTCTGTTGAGGCGGTAACCGTGCGGCGTCTGTGGTTATCGATGGGGGCGCACCTGGCCATCCAAAAATGGTCGCGTAAATTGCTTACGTGGACAAGGTTGGTGGTTCTTCCGCGAACTTTCTATCACGTAAGCACATTTTGGCTGAGAAGGGGGCGCGCGATCGTGACTGTAACACGATTTGAACGTCGAGACTCTAACTAGGTCGAGATGCGTCTGTGTTCCAGAGGCAAGCGTGGAGGGTTACAAAGTGCGGGTCGGGACAGAGCGGACGTGGATACTTCCTCCCCCACCGGACTGATTCCGATCGATTTCCGGGCCGACTAGACGTCGGCAACGGGATATGAATAAATAAGATGAAACTCTATACCACGTTCCAGTTTCCAGACGACACCTGGGACGCAGCCCTGACATTTAATCATGGCGAAGCGACGACGAGGGTGGGTCTCGAATGATTAAGGTTGATCGCTCGCGGTATGGCGGTGTTGATTGTGCGTGTGTGTTTTTTTGGGGGGAGGGCGCACTCGGGATAGGGATCCGGGTCACTTCGGGGTGGGTGAGGGTGACAGACTAGTACATTTACCGTCTCGCGCCGGTTTTCCCACCTGAACCCACGCAGGGACGTTACGTCGGGATGCCGGACGTCGAGATGGGGACGGTGGGTATACAATATGTACGCGTCCGGGGTTGGCAGGTCGCGTGGGACGTTTGCACGCAACGGTACATGCAATGTGACTCGGAGTCCGGACGCCGGGCGCGCCAGCGTACATATGTACTGGCCACCACCCACCACCGCTACCATGGTCCGTCGGCGACGTTCAGGGTGTTCTAACTTCTCGGTTCCAGATCGCGCCGGGTTCCCACATATGTATGCCGTATCATACAGGGCGCGGCGCGCGTTCGGGGATAGTACTCATACGAGCCTGGTGCGTGCGCGTGCGTCCAAAGTTCAAACGCTTTAAGTCAGGGTCCCCCATCGCATGATTGAAACGAACGCGCCCACGGCGTGGCGATGGCGCGAGAACGAGGTGTCCATGGAGACTCGACAGTCACGGTACATGGAAACTCCCCCCCCCTCTCTCTCCCCTGCTTCCCTCCTCCGGGAGGGAAAATAGAAGATGAAACCTCCGGCCCTATTTATTTTTATTTTTATTTTGGGTCGCGCTTCTAATCCTGATCCGACGGCGGACGGTCGTTCGACGGAGAGAACACGTTCGGGGGCATCGCGCTCCCCCTTTTTTTCCACGACACGTTGGCGACGCGTCGTCGGCGGCGATCCGAAGGAAACAATATAAAGCACATCATGCATTACTAGAAGGCAGGGATAGAGTAAGGGTTCGAGAAATACGTGCGAGGGTATTATAGCGCTTGATCGTATACTGTATGTAAAAACGTATGGATGTTGTATAGTCGCTTGTAATGGTAGGTGATTAAAAAAGATGGGAACAGTGTTTTTAGGTAAAGAGAAAAAAAAAAGGGATCAAGACAACATGGATGAAAGGGCGAAAGCGAGCGGCAATTAAACGTACGGCGTAGTGTCTTTGAAAGCGAAAAAAGAAACAACAGGATGTACAGAAAAGAGCGAAGGCGGAGCGAAAGAACGAGTTCAACGCGGAAAAAAAATCCCCCGCGATCTGTTATTCGTAGAGGTGCGTAGTGCCAATCGTAGCGAGTTGTTTAAAAATGGGCGTAGTAAAAAAACAGAGAACCAGCCCGGTGTCAAGGATAACGGCATAATGACATGCGTGCAATCAGTCTTCTCTCACTTCGTTGTCTGATCTCGGGTGGGCTTCTATTGATACAGAAGCGCGGGAAGAAGTTGCGGTGGTTGAGAACCGTTGATGTCGAGAAGGTGGAGGTGGAATTATGTGATGAGATGGTGTGTGTAGTTCGCCTAGAGAGAGATGCATGTGCCTACGATGAGAGAGGTCAGGAGGGTGTGCGTGCGTTACGCGGTCGTGAGGTCCGACGGTGGAAAAAGGGGTCCTTGCCGACGAGTGTAACCAAGAAGAAAACTGGGGGCGGGTGTATGGCGTAAAGGTGTGAGGATCCCACTGTGGCTGGGGTTGCAGCACGATCGGGGGAGGTATATTCGGACGTACGGTGCTGGGTCGTTCGGCAGGAGGCACGGCATTCACAAAAGCGCGCGTAGAGGGTGGGAAAGAGGGAGTTGCCGACACGTAAGAATCAGTACTGCTGCGCGGTTCCAAGGGACTGAGGGTGATGGGGGGAAGGATGGTGGAAAGTAGGGGGGAAGTGTCGAGCGAGGATTGGGCGGGATGTGGCGACAGACCGCGTGTAGGAGCGCGAGAATCACGAGCGGAAATACTTTGAGACAACCGAGGGTGCTGAGAGTTTCCTGATAGGGACTCGGGGGATGTAGGCGGTTGTCGTGGGTGGTCGCGCTCTTCGGCGGAAGGCAGAGGGCGTTGATAAGACGGTGGGGACAATTTGGGTATGCCTGGGCCCGAGAGGGTAGGGTTGGAATCGAGCGATACCGCGGAATCAAGCGCAGATTGGGTGGTACTGGGAGCCGAATGCGAGGGTTCGGAGAGGGTGGCAGCGGGGGGATACGAGGAAGGACCGGCGGTTGTCATGATGGGAAAGGGACCAAATTGGGGTGGACGGGACAAAGGTGCGGAATCGGACTGGGGGCGCCTGGCCTTTTGGCGTTGATTCTAAAGGGGGGTGAGGAAGGACGAGGAAGGAGGGGAGAAATACGGACTTGGAACCAGATCTAGAGGGGAGGTGAGGAGAGGGAGGATCGATCAGGGATCTAGACGGACCTGGACTTTGCGGGCGCTCAAGCCGATTTGGCGGCCGACTTCTTCTCGCATGGCAGTTGTGGGGAAACGGGACTGGGAAGGGGATGAGAGGGGGGTGGGAAGGGAGAGGAAGGAAGGCGTACTTTTGCGAGAAGGGCATGGAGCACGGCGGACTGGTGGGGGGTCGTAAGGGTGCGGGTGCGCTTCTTTTTCGGAGGGGGGGAGAGGTGGGGAGTGGACTGCTCGGAGATGTGAACAGGCTCCAGTTCGGTATCATTATCGGCGAAACCACTCTGGGAAGAAGAGTCGGAGCTGGTGGAGGCGCGGTGGTGGGCAGCCATTCTTTTAGACGGACGGGCGGGGGAGGACTGTGGGTTATCAGGCGCAGCAGCAGGGTCGTATTCAGGGAGTCGTGAAGGGGAGATATTAGCGGTAGACATTGAAGAAGGAAAAAGTAATAATGAAATAATAAAGAAGGAAGACCGAAAAGGAGGGATGATGGAGGATCAAAAGCTCATTGATTGGGAGAGACACCTGGAAAAAAAAAAAAAAAAAAGTTCGTGAGGAGGATCATCAAGAACAGATATAAGCAAAGCTGGGTAACTTTTTTTTTTTTTTTTTCCCTGGAAGAATGTTCTTTTCCTGGATCTGCCGGAAGCGCAACGACGACTGCAGGAGAGACTTCATCAATTATTGATGTGACAGCACTTGTCAATTATCCCCTGTCAAAATATATAAAAAAGTGTAAAAACTTTTTTTTTTCTTTCTTTCCAGGTCGATCGCGATAATTATATATTATTATTATCTCACTCGAACACGTGCTCATATTACCCGGGACCGCAGCACTCTCGGCATCTCCCGATGTCCTACTTTCTTCCGCATCTTCCCTCTGGCTGGCACGTCGACGAGGCGATCAAGTCCGAAGAGGACCGCGTCGTCGTCATTCGCTTCGGCCATGACTGGGACGCCCAGTGCATGGTCATGGACGAGACCCTCCACGCCGTCGCGGAAAAGGTCCAGAACTTTGCTGTCATCTACCTGGTCGACATCACCCAGGTCCCGGATTTCAACAAGGTCGATCCTATGCATTTGTATCGTCCGCACGCTCACGACAGATCCAGATGTACGAGCTGTACGATCCATGTACCGTCATGTTCTTTTATCGGTACGTCCCTCTCCCCATCCCTGTCGCTCGCTCATCGCTTGCACCAGCAACAAGCACATCATGATCGATCTCGGCACCGGTAATAACAACAAGATGTGTGTCATCCATTTCACCCCCCCTTTCGTCTCCTAACCGATCGCCAGCAACTGGGCCATGGACAACAAGCAAGAGGTCTGTCTGTTCCATCTATCCATCACCGCATATGTTCACCCCACCCAGCTCATCGACATCATCGAGACCGTATACCGTGGCGCATCCAAAGGCCGTGGTCTTGTCGTTTCCCCCAAGGGTCTGTCTCTCGTCCTCATCCCTCCACCCCGCTCACCAGTCTTGTAGATTATTCCACTAGATACAGATACTAGTGTAGTACATAGTCTTGTTTAGGGCAGGCATTCTCGCGTTCTTGATGACGTAATCAAATTAGCTCTCCTGATAGTTTGTTCAATTTCCTTGTCTCTCTCTCTCTCCATCATGTCCGTCACTCCGCCCCCCTCGTCCCCGTCCAACGCACTGTCCCCGCTCGTCCCTAGTACTTCCGCATCCACCCCGCCCACAGAATCAGTCGAAGTCGGCACTCGTCAAGTACGTTCGAGTGCCCATCGCATCGCGTCTGCTCACCCGTCTAGTCCTCCGAAGTCCCAGACTCCACCGAGGATGCCGTACGTGTATCCATCCTTGTCCCGCGTCGTATTCGCTCATTTCTCCTAAATAGCAATTTCAAGATAGATTTGCGCGTCTCGAACGTCTCCTCGAGAAATCTTTTACCTATTCCAATCTCCTTGGCGCTCAGATGGACAAGGAAAAACGCACGTCGGCCCTCCGCGCTGCGATACACGTCGCACCCGTTTCCTCCGCCGGGAAGAAGCGACCGACGCGTAGGCCACCTAGACGCCGAGCCCAGGAAGACTCCGAGGAAGAGGCCACCCACGATAAACCCCTGTCGGCCAAGCCGGTCAGTGTCGCTCAAGGCGAGACCGAGCCCGCCGCACGTCCCAAGTTTTTGCAGCCATCCCTCGTAACGGGTGCAAAGTTGAAGGACTACCAGCTCGAGGGTGTCGAATGGATGGTCTCGTTGGACAAGAATGGCGTGTCCGGCATCTTGGGTGCGTCGTTCATGTCGAGTTTGACGCGTCGTTAACATCCATCGAGCGGATGAGATGGGTTTGGGAAAGGTATGTCGCGTCGATGCGTCAATTCCAAGGCTCATGCTCCGACGAGACGCTTCAAACGATTGCATTCAACGCCCATCTCCGCGAGCTCGGCCATTTCAGGCCCTTTTTGATCGTCTGTCCTCTGAGTGTCATTCACAATTGGATCGACGAATTTCATCGCTTTGCACCTACTGTAAGTTCTCACTTATGACACGTTTCGTACATGTGACGCTGTCGGTAGATTCCGGTGTGCATGTATCATGGTGCTCCTGCTGAACGTGCAGAACTTCGACGTACCGTGATGCGCGAACCAGATGATGGGTCTGAAGCAGTCGCTGCTCCCGGTGAACGGATCATGGCCAAAACTGGCAAAGCGCAAAAAGGTAAAGGTAAAGCCAAAGGACCGGCAACACGCACGCGCAAGGGTACCAAGCAACGTAAAATTGATACAAGTGACGTGTCCGATGACATGGAAGAAGAAGACAAGGATGTCCATAAACGTATACCCCATACCAAATCATCTTTCAAATCGACGTCGCTGCGTCAAACTAAAGAGACGTTTCCGGTTGTCGTGACCACGTATGAAATGATTATCCGAGATCAATCCGACCTGTCAAAATATAATTGGGGCTATATCGTCGTCGACGAGGGTCATCGGTTAAAGAACCTCAATTGCAGACTCATTCAAGAAATCAAGAAATACCCCAGCGCCGGCCGCATGATTCTGACTGGCACCCCACTGCATGTATGCGCGTTTTTTTTGCTTTGATGGAGCCTACGTTGACGTTGGCAGAACAATCTCGCGGAGTTGTGGTCGCTGCTCAACTTTATTCTTCCAGATATCTTTGATGACTTGGATACCTTTCAGGAATGGTATGTCGGTGCCAATCGCGCGTGCCTTGTCCTCGCTTCCGTTTACCGATTATGAACTCCCGTCAATGCTAGGTTTAATCTCGGCACGCTCCAATCACGTCTGTCACCCATCCAATCCACTCAGCTCATCTCCACTCTGCATGGCATTCTGAAACCGTTTCTATTACGTCGTCTCAAGGCCGATGTCGAAGGACTTTTACCGCCTAAAAAGGAATACGTTATTTATGCACCGCTGAGCGTGAAACAACGCGATCTATATGACGAGATTGTCGAGGGTCGGATTCGTCGATTTTTGATTGAAAAGGGAATGAAGGGTGGATCAGAAAAGGAGGAAATTATCGACGTGAACGCGCCGAGACAGTTGAGAGGGGGTAAGAAGAGAAGGTATGACTTCGACGGGAGTGACGACGAGTATTTCGATCGGTTGGAAAAGGGCGAGGAGCCGAAAAAGATAGATGACGATGTAGCAGAGCTTGGGCGGCAGCACCGAATGCGGGAGAGCGGTGCGTTGGGTCCGTCGACGGGGTTGATCCATGCTGATGGCGAACTAGTCAAGGGAGTCAACAATCTACGTCTCCAAAACACGGTGATGCAGCTGCGCAAGGCGTGCTCGCATCCGCTGTTGTTTAGGGATCCGACGGAATTTTTACCAGAGACGACGGAAGAACTGATTGACTCGAGTGGCAAGATGATGTTGCTCGAGCGGTTGCTGGACGAATTGTTTCGGACAGGGCACAAGGTGCTGTTGTTTAGCCAGTTTACGACCATGTTGGACATTGTCGAGGTGGGTGCTTGCGTGAGCCTTGGTGGCGTCGCTCACACCCATTTCAGACGTGGGCGACCGAGCTCAAGGGGTGGTGTATTTGCCGAATTGATGGGTCGACGAGCCCGATGGAGCGTCGCGAGCGGATGAATCAGTTTCAGCAAGGAGGGGATAAGGCGAGCACACCGTGGTTGTTTTTATTGAGTACACGTGCGGGTGGATTGGGGATCACGTTGACGGCTGCGGACACGGTCATTTTCTACGACCAGGATTGGGTGCGTGCCAAAATGAATGCTGTGTGAGGCATACTGACCGGCATCTAGAATCCGCAGATGGATATCCAGGCGCAAGACAGAGCGCATCGGATTGGCCAGACCAAGCCTGTGCTGGTGTTTCGATTGGTAACGGCGCATACGATCGAGACGCGGATAATGCAGCGTGCGACGGAGAAGCGACAATTGGAGGCACTGGTGATTGCCAAGGGTGCGTTGTTACCATAGCTGTCATCCTGATGACTAGATCGGGTGGCAGGCAAGTTCAAGATGCCAGGACAAGCGGGTCGCACCAAGGCGGACAACATCGCTGACATGGCCGCAGCGCTGTTGAAACTCGAGGGCGACCACATCGAAGTCGTACCCGAAACACGGGAAGGAAAGCAAGGCGTGCTGAGCGACCGTGATCTGGAGATGTTGCTGGATCGAAGTGCGTCGGTGTTTACGGACAGAGGCAAGGGGTGGTCGAGCGAAGGCGTGAGCGACAAGAAGGCGGCGTTTGCCGTGTACGAAGCGCCGGTGCATCATGGGAACGAGCTCGTGGCCAAGATTATGGGCGAGGACGTGCCTGAATGAGTAGTGTATGCATCTTCTAATCCTGACGATCGATTCATTAAGTTCGTCCGCGATGTGCGATCTCCCGCCTGAATTGTTGGTAGCAATACTGGGTCGATGTGCCGATGTGTGGACGGTGGTGCAGTGTCGATTAGTTGAGCGGTGTCTGATTTCACGTGCGATCACTGCTGACGATCGTACAGGTATGCAGGCGATGGAAAGACGCCATCGATGGGTCGCTCGAGATGGTGTATCGCACCGCGCTCGCGCGATGCGGTATGATCGATGGCGGCGATAACGACGACGCACCTCGGACGACGTACGACAAGCTGATTCGACTACGGGCGCTCGAACAAGCATGGTCGACGCTCGACTGGCAGCGCGTCCAGGTCCCGATGGCAGACACGGGCGGCGGCTGTGCATACGAGCTTGTCGGGGGCGTGTTCTGGCAGGTGGGGCGTGAAAAAGTGCTGTACGCGACGCGGCTGCCTAGTCGGGACGACACGCGGACGGCCACAGTCACGTCCGCGCTGGGCGTGCCCGCGCGCGACGTCGCGGTGGACCCGTCGCAGGATGTGCTGATCGTGCTGGAAGAGCGCGCGCCCGTCGTCGTCGTCGACCACAGTCTGTACGTCCTCCTCCCCATCTTGCCTTGCATCGTGTACGTTCGTGTTTGACCCGGCACTACTAACTAGGAGACCGGTAGCGTTGCCCGGCGTGCTGCACTTGCACGTCCGGGCGATCTCGACGGGCGAGCCGCATCCCGCGGCGCAGACGCAGGTATTGTCCACAGCAACGGCGGCGACGGCGGCAGGGCGGGACGTGCGTCTGCAGCTCGCGGCGGACGTCGTCGGGGTGATGTACGGCGCTGACACCTACCGCCCACGAATCGTGGTGTGGCACTGGGTGACGGGCGCGATGCTCGTGGTACGTTCCGTTCCCCGTCGCACGCCCCCGCCCGCCCTCGCTGAATGCTGACCCCTTCTCCCTCTCTTCCCCCAACAGGACGCGCGCATGGAGCTCCCGCCCGGCGCGTCGGACATGGCGTTCGTGCATCCGCGCGCGCTGTGCGTGACGACGACCGACGGGGGTGGTGCTCTCGTGCTCTACACGTTCTCCGACGACGCCCCCGCCTCCGCTTCCGAGTCGCCCCCGCCGCTCACGCACGTTGCGACGCTGCACCTTCCGCCTGCGTCCCCCGGCGCGCAGCTGCACCGCCTCGCGATGCACACCGGGCCGTTCCTCGCCGCGGGCACAGCGCCCCTGTACGCGTCGCACGCGGACCGCGTGCACGTCCTCGCCGCGCGCTACGTCGCCCCGCCCGCGTGCGGTGGGAGCCGCGCCGTGTCCATCTGCGTCGTCGTGCACCACCGCGCGCTCGCGCTGCGCGGGGAGGTCCCGTGGTCCGGCTGGCGCGCACACGCGCGGGTATTGGCGGACCGTCCGGGTCCGGATCCGACATGGTCGAGGTGCGTGTCTGCGTGCGCGTTTTTGCGTGGTGTTGGCGTAGGAGTGGGAAGGCTGATCCGACGATCCCCGTCGTGCGGATGGGGAATAGGTACGTGCACGGCGCGCGCGTCGCGCTGCTGCGTCGGCAGCACGGGGTCGTCCGGGTGCTTGATTTCAATGTCGGTCGGCGGGGGTGTCGCACCGCCGCCGTGCTCGTGCGGGTCGTCGTGCCGGGCGTGTTCGATGACGGGGTCGAGAGTGGGCTGGCGTATCGGTGCGTGGAGCGGGCGGTGGGCGGGTATTTGGGGATGATGATCGACGATGTGCGGTTGGTGGGGATCAAGGTGCGTTTTGGGTTCTCGAATCCGATGTGTGCGGACGTATTTTGACGGGTGCACAGCATTCGGCGGTGTGGACGGGCGTGGACGAGGTGGACGTGTTCGCGATGGGGTGAAAGAAGCAACGAGAAAGTGTATATTTTTCTTCGAACGTCGAGTCACATCGGCCTCCATGTATCTATATTCGTCATGTAGCGTCAAAAAAAAAAGAAAAAGACACTTGAAGCACGGGAATCGCCCCCGGACTCCGAGACGCATCCTCCACAAAAAAGAAAAAAAAAGACTCGGATACGGGGAATCGAACCCCGAGCTACCGCGATCATCAACTAAGTGAATTTAATCTCAAGGAATTTAATTGAGAGGCGGTAATGTTAGCCATTACACCATATCCGACTTGCTTAAGAGATACAGGGGTCGATGATCATTAAGAGCCTTTGCTCGCGCGAGAAAGACACTTTTTTTTATCAAACGCAGTCGACTCATGTCGAACGTCCAAGTTGCGCCAGTCCCTTCGACTTGTCTGTTTGCAGAGGTGTCTCGATGTGTGATAATCGATGTCGTGCCTGTATCCAACCCGGGCGATCCGCGCCTTCGTCATGGATGCACGTCTACGAACGAGACCCATCCTCCAAAGAGCCAAAACTCGGATACAGGGAGTCGAACCCTGAGCTACCGCGATCGTCAACCTACGAGAAACCTCTGGATCCGAATGCAACCGCGAGCGATTCGACGGATCGTGAGTAGGGTTGAAAGGGGATAAATGTGGCCACGACACCATACCCGACTTGCAGGACAGAGAGCGTTGCTCGCGCGAGAAAGACGCTTTATCAGACGTGGTCGGGCTCACGTCGCCCGTGCAGTCATTGCTGCCTTTTGGCGTCTGACGCCGATATGGTCTGAGAATGCGTTGATGAGCGCCCTATGAACCAAGCGCTGGTCGATGATACGGCAGGCCTTGATCCGTGCAAACCGCTCATGATTCATTCCCCATCTCGCATCCGGTTCTTCGGTAACATAAAGGGACGAGGTTTGACGAGGCAGGCGGAGGCTTGCTCGTACGACGACGCGTGAGATCCCCAGGTGATCTGGCGGGTCCGGTCAGATCGCTCGACACCCAGGATTGGTGTTCGCAATGTCCGACGTCCTCACGCTGCCCACACGAGCTGTGGAACGTAGGCTGGATGTGAGCGTTAGCTCGATGACGAACACATCGTGCAACGTCAAGAAGATGATGCTCACAGGGTTATCAGACCAGCCCAAATCCGTCCAAAAAGACATGTACAGGATCTGCCGCGAAAATGTGTCGACGGGAACGTGGCTGAGAGACCCTTGACCTGCCTTTTCGCCCGGACGTCAACATCGCCGCACCGGATCGCCGGGATCGAGCGAGAACACCTTCTGTGGCATTCCGCATCCGGAATCGCAAGCGTCCGTTGCGGAGGCCGGGTCCGCATCGGGGGGCGGTCGGTCGAAGACCGAAGGGATCATACCGCGCCGCCTGAAGGATCCATCCTGCTGGGGAGATGCACAGTGCGCCCGGCGGTGTCCGGTCTGTGATTGGGACGATGTGCCACGCGGCGGACGATGCACGTACGTACTATGGTGCACGCGTTAGGTCGACTAGATCATACGCGTACCACTACGAGCATCGGACAGGACGATGAATTTATCACCGAATAAAATGTGTGGATGATGATAGCGCGTTTATTTTACCCGCTGGCACAAAAGGCCAGTGAGTTTTTGACTCATCACCGCTACCGTCACGATATTGGGGGTCTCGGCGAGTACGCGAGATGCAGAACGTGGAGCATCGGCAGCCGCATTCAACGTAGAGCCGAACCAAGAGCAACATCTGTGTGTGCGAGGAAGATGTCCGTTGTTCATTCTCAAAACATCGGGGCTGTGTGAAACCCGTCTTGAGAGGACAGGCAAGGAGGCGAAAAATGCATGTGATTTCGGTCCTGCGAACGCTCTCGTCAGGGGGACTTGACTGCTACCCAAACCATTGCTGAATTCTAGAGCCGTTTAGGTGGATAGTGTTCGAAGAAAGTAGGCAGTGATGACTACACAGTCAGCAAGTATCCTCCTCTGGATCATAGTGTCGACGTTTGGTGATGCCGTTGGCTTGCAAGTTGTATGGCGAAATGTGGGTATGTCGGATTCCATGGTGGGTAGCGAGAAAGTTGACGAGAGCGTGTATAAATGCGGATCCATTAATTGACGATGATACATGGCGGTCGAGATACGCGTGTGATGAGGGATTCTTGCGAGGCTCGTTTCCAATGTCTGCGGAGATAACTGAGGCATTGTCATGCAGTGACTGACGGCCCACCCCCATGTTGATATTGCTGGGATCAGGCTCGCGACTTACAAACACTAGCATTGTGGACGGGAGGAAAGGTGCCGTACGCCTGTCTGTCCAGGGCGCCTGCCAGGAGCTGTGTCAGTACATCTCTCGCATCCGATGTCGCGACTGATTGATCTCGTTCAGTCGACATAGGCAAAGTCTCCGGTGTACGGCACAGAACGCGCGCGCGCCACCAATATACCACTCGGCTCCTTCATACCGAAACTGGAAATAAAGCACTCGCCTGCTCGCCTCTCCTTTGCGGAGAAAGCCTGGAAAAAGGAAGCAGCGCGCGAAGCCGAGATGACTGAACCTAATCTCATCACGCCATCTTACGACGTACGC
The DNA here is from genome assembly GCA_038090395.1 of Boletales sp. KT-2023a. Taxonomy (NCBI): domain Eukaryota; kingdom Fungi; phylum Basidiomycota; class Agaricomycetes; order Boletales; species Boletales sp. KT-2023a. The sequence goes on along the minus strand of JBBPMP010000309.1, from coordinate 8,994 downwards.
CATGACCGATGCAGCATGAAACTCGACTCCGTTGAGATCAACATGAGTTGACAGTAGTCGCGGGAGTAAAAGACATTTTCAAAGAGGGTGCACTACGAAGCAATGGATTAGCAGAAATAGAACACCCCGCGTTTTAATACCGGTGTCCATGGTGATGGCACTCGCGATCATGCTATCTGAAACCCTCTGCGGTGCCATCAAAATTAGATGTGTTTGAAGTTGGAAGAAACAGATGGGCCACACGTACGGATGCCATCAATCCGAGTGAAACCTACCGAACGCCAAAGTGGCAAGGAGTGCAAGCAGGGAGGGTATCGGAGACAATAACGGGAGTACCAAGGCGTGTATATACGCCTACAGAGGTCGGGGTCGATGAGCAAGACCGCATGATCGTCGACGGAACGAATCAGATGGCTAGGGGAGGTCCTCACAACGAGCAGAAGACGGCATTCCGCGAATGACACGCAGGCCATGGAAAAAAAACAAGTGGGAGTCGGCGAAGAGATTGATGGGGGACACCGGAACGGAAAAGAGCAGCTTTACTACTGCTGACTAAAATTTCCAGGAGTTCTAGATCGAATGTACGGAGTGTTCGGAACCGAGTGCGAACGAAATCCCAGGGCAGGTTGAAATTTCGTAGGAGCTGCTCTGAACACGACGGAGCTGACACCAGCGACTTTACGCCTTGACGAGAATCTTTGTCAACGGTTTTTTTTCAGACGCCCGACACCCTCGGACGTCGTCATCGTAACGCTTGAAGATGTCAGTTTTTCGGAATTTGGGTCCACCTGCCGATTGCGATTCTTGGTTGAACTGCCATAAAGAGGCCATGCTGCAAAGTAGAAAGGCCGTCAGTGTTGACTGCAATTGAGTGCGGCAATTAACCAGGTGTGTCCTTGGTTGCGATGGGGACTCAATTTCCAGCTTCCCCCGCGTCCGCCCCATTTCCGGTCGTTGCGGGGGTGAAATCCTGACATGTTCAAGGATGCCTTGGTAGGACATACTTTTTTTTTTCAAGGTGAATCAGGTTAGTTTGTACGGCTGGAAAGGATCTGCAAACTGGTACGATAGTAGACTTGACTCGATAAAGAGGTTTGGGCGTGGGCCTGCCAAGCCGTCGGTTGAGCGGCTGGTAGCGACTGACGGCTGAGTTCGAATGGGGAGCAGAGATGAGAATTCAACGCCGCCTTGTCTTTTTGTCGTCCTCGTCCTCGTTCTTGCTCCTCTGTTTCATCCTTTTCACGACTTTCTTTTTTTTTCGTCCAAGGCCGCCCCCCGTTGCGGAGCCGTTCCTTTATTTTTCCAAGGGACTTCCATCCCTCTTGACTTGACTTGAACATATCTCATCTCGTCGGTCTATCAATATGCACAAGAGAGGCCTGACTCGTGTCCGTGTCGGACACGCCGGTGCATACCATGCCCTCCACGAGCGCGGCAGCAGTGCGTGAAACCCGAATACCTCGTCTTTTCATGGTCGTAACAGGTTTTTTTTTGTTAGCTTGCGCTACCGGCGGCTTTTATACCAACCCAACGAACGGTATGACTGTCTCAACCAGCAGTCCCTTCAATATTTCTTGGGATACATCGTGCTTGTCAGGCACCTCCGCTGTCGATATCTATCTCATCGCTCCGACTCTCACCACCACTCGTATCCACGAATGGCAAAACGTCAATTACGCTATGGGTAGTTACCAGACCACTCTCGAACCCGGGTGGTGGAATAGCTCTTCCTCGATATCACTCCAGCTCTCCATCGTTGCCTCTAGCACACAACCTTTCCTCAGTCCTTTCCCCGCTGGACCTGTATTTACTGCCACCTATTCTGGTGCTTCGTCGGCCGGTACCAACACAAACACTCCAGATACTGTCACATATGTCAACAATTTCCCTACAAGCAGCTCCCTCTCCAGAGGCAAAATTGCCGCAGGGGTGCTTATCCCACTCATTTTCATCACCATTGGCGTCTACGTCTATATCAGGATCAGCCGCGCTAAGGGCAAAGAAGAGCGCAAACGTTTCTCCGAAGCTATCGACAAACGCATGTCGACCATCTCCACAGACTGGAAGTCCATCACCGCCGCCGGTGCAAGTGCCGCCATTCGCAACAGCATGGCTGTTTCGGCTATCGAAGGGAGTCGTGCCTCTTCCGCCTTTGCTTTCGGTGCAATCCGTCCCATCAGCGCTGTGGCCGTCGAAGGCGACTTGGCGAGTGCAGAAAAACTGTCCATCGATATGAGCCAGCTTCGTCCGAGCATTCGCGCTTCGGCATTTGGCGAGCGTGTCTCGAGGGTATCGTTTGCCGCAGATGTTCGTCCCTCTATGGAATCCCGCCGTACAACGGCTACTAGTCGCGCATTCCGCTCATCCCGTGCATCATCATTTATTCCGCCGCTTCCAACCGCCGCTTTCCCGCTCCACAGTGACCCTGGTGACATGTCTCCCACTCAGACCAAGGGTGCATTTTCTTTGACCCCAGAAGACATCCAGGCCCGTGTGGAAGCCGATCATCCTGTTGAATCCCTTTCCGGCTCCGAGGATGTTTGGCCCTCGCTATCTAGTAAGTACGATCAATATATGAACCTTAGGTGGTGTTCATCTAGCGTGCAGTGATGCGTACTGGCGACAATCAAGAATCCGGGGACGACTACCTTTTACCACCCAAGAAGAGCCTCGATCTCCCCATGCCGCCATTCCCTACCCACGCTGCGCCGAAATCCCCCGATATGGGTACGATGTCACTCCCTGGCAATGCAATGTCTCCAGATGAGATGTTACGCGCATACGCCACGCGCAAGATCACATCCCCTCCCACCTCTCCGATCGCCTTTCCTGCACGCACCCTCAGCTACAATGGTACATCCATGAGGACACTCTACACACCCACCAGTCCAGTCCTAGACTCGACATCTCTTCGTACGAGCGTCGCCCCATCTTCCGATGCCGAAAAGAGGTATACGTACGCAGATGTGGACCCGTATGCAAGTCCCTTCTAAATCAACATGGGAGACCACAGCCCTATTTCCCCCACCTTCTTGGATCTCTTGCCGAGTACACAGTTGTCATGTCTGCTAGTGTCGGTCCCTCTTTTTCTTCAACGCAACCACAAAAGTGTACAGTTTAACCATGATTGATGGGTATCCATCGATTCTCTTGCGCCTTACTTATTCCCTTTTTTTTCTTGTGTGATGTTTGATTGTTTAGATGTACTCTCCCCCCCTTTTTTTTTAGCGTGCCCCTCTCCAACGCTGGAAGTTATCGATACCTATTGGTGCCCGCGTTTTCTTTATTTCATACCCTTCTAGTATCTACTGACTTTGCTGTTAGCTGTTATAACCTCGGCTGTGACGCATCGAGCTTGATCCCAATACATTCTACCCTTGATCGTCACGTCATTGACTCCCGCGGAGGTCCGGAAATGCAAACCATGCCTTCAAGTCACGAGTCATGCGGTCGTCGCCTTGAATGTTGACGTGACCACGTCGATAACAGGCATGTGGATGTGACTCTGAAACGTTCCGGGTGTTCCGGGTCTGCCGGGCTGTCATGGCGACGATAGGGCGAGTTGCAAGACACGGTGGTTCCGATCGATTTGATGATTGTATTGCGCCGATGTGGGCAGAGCACGCCAGACATCGTCATCACTATGATGGAAGGCGTACCAGCGTCAAGGTTCGACCAGACGGCTCCATCGCTTGTCATGGGCTCAGTTCGTCTGCCTCGGGGTACTCAAGTCGAGCGGTACGACTCCGCTCGAACTGCTCGGAGACGCTCGTGCCATGCCCGGTAGCTGGGCGCCGATCGTCTTGCCCGCCTCACGTTTCTGCATTGGATCACCGCGCGCGTTTGTCGCCGTGCCGTGGGTTGCTAAACTTGTCCCGGTTTACATACGTGTCTCGGATTCCAACGAGGGTTTGTGCGTTGGGCCTGATGGCAACGTTTTTATTCAGCGACAAAGTGACGGGTCTTGACGCTTGCGCGAGCAATCATGGTGAGTGTAAGCGAGATTTGAACGCGTGGCATCCTTCCCTCGTGTCATGCCTGTCTGAACTCTGGAAGTGCCCCATCGTTTTCGCTCCTGTTCGTCTGCCCATAGGCCCTTGTCTCGCATGGTTTTCGGCGTTGATATGCGCTACCGCATGCAATTCAGTGAGGTCGCGCTACGCAAGTCGAGGCTGCCTCGAAGAATGCACTAGTACTACCTATTGGAGCACGTCAGTAGGTAGTCGTAAGACCAATACAGGTGAGTGAAGGAGAGCAAATGATAACACGATCATACTTGGTTTACCTCCGGTCGACCTGGTAGAGACCGGGTAAACGAATGTCGTAGCAAGGTTAGCGAGCATCTAAATATAGTAACGTAGTGAAAGTGTACGAAATAAGGATAATCAAGTTACCTTGTGCTACGAGGTCACTAGGGGGGGATGAGAATTGTGGCTGTGTTGTCGAAGAATTCACATGCTGTGGGAAGTAATTTTCCATGTGTGCAAATCTTGCTATCATGTGATCTTGCTTGCACTGATTACACTCTGGAGGTGTGGAGCGACTAGGTCCTAGTGGACTTTGAAACCCAACCTAGCGGACCGGTCCGTATTTGATGTGCCCACTGTGAGCACTCGAATTCACGGTGATGATGAAATGTGCCGACTCCTCATCCTCGTTCAAGCCTGCTACACGCGTCAATAAGCCGACGCATGTTACCACAAACCCGACTTACATTGAAAGTGACCAGGCTTATCGGCTAGAATGACACCGAGAGGGACAATTTGAAAGTGACACTGCATATCCATAATAATTGTCTAGTTGGGCCGGAGTGCTCACTGTTCGGTTCAATCGACGGAATATTGACACGGCATTTCTATATATATATATAGTGCATCAAGACTTGGTCACGATTCAGAACCGAGGGTACCACAGACAGACAGACAGACAGACAGACAGAAAGACTAGGGCAAAAACAATGGACCGGGGCAAGAAAGAGCGGAGTAGAAATGTTTAGCAAATGGCGACCCAATCGCACGCACGCATCGATTGACTGATATACCATGGCATCCTGACCACCGTCTCCTTGTACAACTCATTCGTCGTGCATCGTTCGCTGCACAACGCAAACCGTCCCATCCCCGACTCCAGACCCGTGTACAGGCATACCGTCGGCGGATGTGCCGCACGGAAATAGTAGATCGTTGCCGAAAGCGTGTCGACGAGGGTATACAGATCGTCGTCCGCTGGGATACTGGTGTTTGAAGGACGGAGGTCGTCCATCTGTGCTGGGTCACCACGTCTGAACCGACCCTTTTCGGTTCTCGCCAGGAGAGTACCGGAAGCGCTGTAAGACGTCCTTGGCAAGGCGAAGATCGCACCTCCGTAAATGTACTCGGAAGCTTCTTCCGCGGAGATAATCCCCTTCACGCCAATTAGCCATGGCTGTGCTTGGACTATGCGTCCAGAGATGCCATACGCAACCAGCAGGGGTGCGAACAGCATAAGGACGATCGCGATGACGAGTAGAGCCGGCGCCCAGGGATACAACTGGGTATCATACTTTTTGAAAGCGTTGTTCTCCGCCTCAAAAATGATGCCAAAGAAGAGGAGTTCCCAGAAAATGTTGGGAAGATAACTTGCGATGAGACGCTTGTAAGAGCGTCGTGTGGCGAACACGACAGCGGGGAAATCTTTCCATCGAATGGTGGTTGCTCGGCATCCTCCAAGCACAAGTGCCTCGCTTTCCGTCATTCCTACCACCTGAACTTCGGGTTGAATATCCCATAAGTTTGCTCCCCATTCGTCTGTCTCCTCAAACCAAGAAGGAAAGCAAGGAAGTTTAGAATCAGAGGGAAGGAAGGAAAGCATCCGCTCGACAGGGCGGTCGTTATCGTTCGCCATCGAAAGCCTGACAAGGGCTTGCAATTCCGTTTCTTCAAAATGGGGATAGATGCGGTGCTCGAAGAAACCCATGAGTGCGTACACTTTTTCCGCCCTGAATATCGGTTCCGTGTCGCTATTTTGTTTAAGTTGATCTAGTCTGCTGCTGCTCCTTCTCCAAAGAGCAGACTTGAGCATCGAAAGTCTCTCCAGCCTCTCCAACGGATCTGTCCCTGCATACGAATTGACAATGGAGGACTCCACATCTAAATTGGCGTATGCACGAATCGCGAGTTGATGTAGAGTAATGGGGGTGACATTGCCATCTCTGAATTTGTAGCGCAGCTGCCGGCTCAGAAGTGCTTCTGGGAGTGTCCAGAGACGCTTTCCGTACTTTTTCCAAGCCTCTTCTTCAGATTCGGTGACCCCCTCCGGAGGGGAGAACAAGATAAGGGTGAACTCCGCGCTTCGGTACACGTCCGCCATAAGATAAAGATCTTTGCTGGTTTCCGTGACCGAACTCGTTTTCTTCACCAAAGTAAGATCGACCCAGTAGGCCGATACGTCGAGAGATCTCATAATAGATTCAATATTGGTGATGTACGCCCTCTCCAAGTCCTTCCGAATGGGCTCCTCCGCATCCCTAGGGATGGTGTCATTGTATAGGTACGAGATGGCGACGTATTTATGTTGTTTGATGACATCTTTATCTTCACAGACGCTCCAGGATGCGGAAGCGGCATTGTAGATGGTGAGTCGACGTGGATATGGAGAATGAGTGATTTCGCGCACGGACTCCTCTCCCAGTCGTTCGCTTCGCAGGCTATATTCGCGAGGGGAACGGGTAACCCAAAGCTGACCAAGGTATTTCGACGAGTAGGTGGGGTAGAATCCTGTGTACTTTGGCATATTAAAGGGCCATATGAGCGCGAGCGTGAACCAGGCCCAGCGTGCCAACCAAACAAGAACATCCTTTGGTTTGGAGGGTAGGTGGTAGACCAGCCAAACAGCGAGTTTCCTAGCCTTCGGAGCGCTTCCCCTGAGGGGCACTTCTTCCCATTCAAGCCTCTCGAGCTTGGGGTCGACTGCCTGCACTACAAGAGGTCTACACCCCCCGGAAGTGGGACTGACGTATCGCTGCTTTGAGTCGTGGAACGAGGGTCGATACTGGTTGTCGAAGCAGCACTCCGTCCCAGTTCGGTATGATGACTTTCCAAAACGAATGTCACGGAGGCGCGGCATCGTATAAGCCAAAATCTGCGGGATGTTAGCAGTCTCTTCGCCAACTGAGCATGGCCTTACCTGCGCAGCTTAAAACGGGGGAGCTACAGATTGTACGAGGATGTGTTGTTCAACTTATAGTGATAACGCACAGGAAGACCTATTTTATCTCTGAGTGGGTGTCAACCATGAATGCGCTATAACGTATATGCCGCCGACGCCACTATCAGAAGTGCCTATCGAACAGCGCTGTCAGAGGGAGTGAATCAACAACCAGGAGAGTGGCAGATCATAGAACATTGTTCTGGTTTCCCTTTTCGTTTCGTTGGCATCAAACGCTGGTTTGTGCGCCCATAACATGCGCTCCCCTGGTAGCAACAAGGGGTGAAAAGAGAGTAAACCCAGCTTGTCCTCATTTGATGCCGGCGGAGGACGCTGAGCGTGGCCGACGAAGACCATGCGACATTTTCCATTGCATCCTGTGTGGTCCGTCGACGCGCACCTCTGACATCAAGCGCTTGCATACACGAATCTGCAAGACTGTACAGGTGATTTGCAATGTTCGGCGACCGACCATAACACCGGTAAAGAAAACAAGAATGCCTTGAACAAGAGTGCACCGAGTATGATTAGTTGACCAAATGAAATGTACACAGCATGGCATCAGGAAGATGGCCAAAGTCTTTTTTTGACTTATCTCACGCTTAATTGAACTTGGCGGACTTCTGGTGCCTAATGGCGGCTCGATCAGACACAGCGTTTGTAATCAGAAAAGTCGTAGCTCGATTGTTATCACTCTTGTGGTTTAGCGCTTAGCGATTCTAAGGTACGTACAGTCGGCAATGAAGTGACCCCGGATGTCGGCAAATACAATACTTAGTGAGAGAATTATACACAATGTCTACACTATGCCAATACTGTATAGATGAAAACTACAGGAGAGAAAAGAAGAAAAAAAAACAATCAAATAAAATGTAAATGATGATAGGCACAGCGCACTGCATTGTCATCGCTTTCATATGCTCACTGACAACATCGGGGTGGGGCATTGCATATCCTCCCCTTCCTCAATGTTGTTGGGGTGGTGGTGGCATGCCCACCCTCTTCGTTGGTCGTAGTCAGATGGTGGTAGAGCCCTAATCCTCATTGTTGTGGACATGTGGTTGCACGCCCTCAACCTCCTCGATGTCATCAGGGTGATGGTGGCATGTCCACCCTCCTTGTTGTAGTGGCAATGATGGGTGATATTTTGCATGCTCTCACCCTCATTGTGGTGGTGGTGGTTCAGTCCTCCCCCTCCTCGTCATTGCCATGGTTGTGGCTGTAGGCAGGCCATTGCATGACCTTGCCTTCCTTGTTGTCATGGAGGAGGAGGTAGTGGTAGTAGCATGTGCCCCCTCTTGTCATTGTGGTAGTGGTGAGTGGGAGGGGTGGGGGGGCTGTTGCACGCCCTCACCCTTCTTGATTTGTCGGGGTGGTGGTGACAGTGGTGACGAAATAAAATGATAACACATGAATAGATAATGCTAATAAAGTATATATTAGCATATATAATCATGTTCTACTTAACCTGCCCTAAAGCAGATTAAGAACATTAGTAAAAACATTGTAAATCGATGATTTTACTCTAAATAAATTCTAGAAAATTCCGAAAAATATTTCGGAACCTCCGGAACACTTCCAGAACACTTCCGGAACCATCCGGAACAAGTTCCGGAATATTCCGGAATTATTCCGGAAATTTTCGGAAACCTGTCAAAGGTTAAGGATCATTTTACCTGTGTAAAATCAGTCGGATCAAGAAGTCTGAGTCTTAGTGACTAGATCTTTCTATATCCGAACTACCTTACTATTCTAAGTCTAAATCCTTAGGAAGACTTAGGATCATTCATCAAGAATGAGTGACATATA
>JBBPMP010000308.1:2123-27334 GCA_038090395.1 Boletales sp. KT-2023a | reverse complement strand
AAGCGCGATTCTCACGAGAAGACCGGTCGTCTGCAAAACCGGTTGCAAACCGGTCCAAACCAGTCCAAAAATGTCTAGGACTTTTTGGGACCGGTTTTTTGTGGTTTCGGTCCAGTCCCAGCGATTTCACTTTTTGGTAGGACCGGTCCGGGTCCGGTCTTTCCAAAAAAGGCAAAAAAACCGGACCAGACTGGACTTTAAAACACTAGTTCAGGAGGGGGGTTCCAGGGTGAAGTGATGGTGGGACAAGGTTTGGGGATAGTCAGAATGGGAGAGGAGGATCTGGTGGGGGAGGGCATTTCAACAATGAGAGGGAGGTGATGGGTGTTTGGGAGAAGGAAAGACGGAAGGGTGGAGCTTCTTATAGTTGTTGAGAAGCTGTTTTGCATGTTTGAACTCTGATTCGGGTAACCAGGAGTCTTCTTTGGCCGAGTAACCTTTCCATCAGATCAGGAATTTCCAATTGAGTGGTGATCCCTTGTGTCGGATGATTTTCTCCATTTCGTACTCCTCTTCTCCATTGATAAGGTCAGGAGGTGGGGTGGGGAAGTTCAGTCCATGTACATCGTTTTCATGATAGGACAATAAGAGGGAGGCATGGAATGTGTTGTGTATTTTCCAGGTACAAGGGAGGTGGAGTTTGTACGTCAAGGGAGATAGAACATGGGTGATGGTGAAGGGTCCTTCTCGTTTGGGGGTGAATTTCAGATGAGAGATAAGCCGTTTAAGGTTTCAAGCTTCGAGCCAAACCTTGTTGCCTTTCTGGAAGGGAGTGAATTTCCCATGGAAACAAGACTTCATGACTTGTCTGGCAAGTTCATGAGCTGCTAGAGCTTCGTCTTGAGCTGCAGAGAGGAGTTTCAGGCGTTCTTCAATGGCTGGGAGGTGGGATTCAGCAAGGATGGTGGGAAGTGGACAGGGTTCAAAGCCCATCATGAGAAAGAATGGAGATTTGCTGGTAACAGAGTGGGGGCGATGATTGTGTGTGAATTCAGCGTGAGATATCATTTCAGACCAAGTAGAAGGGGAGTTGCTGCAGAAGATGTGGAGATAGGTTTTGACTTCTTGATTGACACGTTCTGTTTCGCCATTGGATTGGGGATGATAGGCGGTGGAAAGGGAGAGGTCATATCCAAGGAGGCATCCGAGTTCTTTGGCAAAGGTAGAGGCAAATTGGGGGCCACGATCAGAGATGATTTTGTCATAGAGACCGAATCAAGTGTAGACTTTATGGAAAAAGAGGGAAGCAATCCCTTTGGCAGAGACTGACTTCTTCGTAGGGCAGAGAATCACCCCCTTAGTAAGCCCATGGTTGACCACAACCAAAAGACTGTCAAAGCTGTCTGAGAGAGGAAGGTCGGTGATGAGGTCGCAGGAGACCTGTTGAAATGGGTGAGTGCAGGAGGAGGAGATGGGAGAGAGGGGGGGAACAGTGGGGTGTGTGTTCGCTTTGGCAGATTGGCAAGAGGTGCATCCTTCAATGTATTTGCAGACAAAGTGAGCAAGACCTGGCCACCAGAATTTGGAGGCAATGAGTTGGCGAGTTTTAAGATAACCAGGGTGACCAGTGGAGGGGTGATCATGGTGACGTTGGATGATGGAGTGTCGAAGGTCAGGAGGAACATAGACACATCCTTGGAAGGTGAGTATCCCAGCGTCATATTGCCAGTCAGAGAGGCATGAGCGAAATTGAGCAGGGACGTCGCCAGTGGTGGCATGAAGTGCATCGAGCACGAGGGGGTCAGAGGAGGAAGAAGAAGCGAGCTTCTCTTGGAGGGAGGTGTCAATGAGGTTGACAAAGAGGGAGTCAGGTAGGAGGGTGACATTGTCGTTATCATCATCATGTGAGGGAAGGAGGTCGGGGCGGTGAGAGGGGGCATTGGGAGCAGTGAGGGAGGAGCCAGGAATGTGGGTAAGTTTGAGGTCATAGTCAGAGATGTCTAGTACCTTGACAAGGTGCTTGAGTAATGCAGCATGACCAACGCCAAATCTGTGCCTACCCCACTCCCACAGGGTTATTACCCAGTGAAGAACAATGCCCCGATTCAACACAAGTTACGGACCTGCTTCCAAACTGTGATCAGCTCGTTGCTGTATCTTATGATTGGCACCTGTCCGGACATTGCATATGCCATTACCCAACTGGCACGCATGTCTGCCAATCTGTCCCAGGAGCACCTTGACAGGGCTCTGTACATCTGCCGCTACCTAGTTGGCACCTGCGACTATGCACTGGTTTATTCTGGAGCTAGCAGAAAAGGCCTTTTGGCCAACATGGACTCCGATTGGGCGCAGGATGTTAACACCACACATTCTCAAACCAGCTTCTATGTTAAGATGGCTGATGGTGTGTTTTTGTGGAACTCACACTTACAAAAAACCACTGCCGTCTCCTCCACCGAGGCAGAGTAATGGCACTTAGTGACTGCTCTTGCCAATGTGTGTGGATTCATGAAATGATGGGCGAATTGGGCTATAAGCTCAGACCAATTCCCATCTGTGGAGACAACCAGGGTAGTTTATTCATCATGCAAAACCCTGTGACCGAAAAGCGCAGTAAACATATCCACATAAGATATCACTTCATACATGATGTGGTAATGGTTCACAAGCTGGTTGAACTATTTTATATCCCCAGGACTGACAACCCTGCCGATATGTTCACCAAGAACCTCGGATGTGTCAAGTTTGAGTTATTCCGTTCCCAGCTCAGTCTGGAGTTCTACTCCAGAGATGCGGATTAAGTTCCACTCCAAACAAAAGTATTTACTTGTACCTCCAGGTATGCTAACACATACTCCATATGCTAACACATACTCTATATGCTAACACATACTCCGTATGCTAAGCAAGGGGGAGTGTTGAATGAGTACATGTACATACATAGTAATTAGTTCTCACACCACATGTATTTAAGTACAGACTCAGCAGAGCTGAGTTCTAATCGATTCTCTTTCGATACCACCACCTGCACTTATGTTCAGTCCCAATCCTCAGGTATGTAAGCCGATTCCTAGCATTACTAAACACATGCCCTCGCAACACTATGGTGTGATTTTGGCCCAAGCCATTGGGTCATAGCACTAAGAAGATGGCCAGCTTGAGTGGCATTTGGCAGGTCCTTGTAAGGTATCATTTTTACATATTTGCTTCCAGCACTTCCAAACCATTCCAAATGTTTCTGTCATTTCTGATTCCTCAATGTTCAAGTTCAGAAATGCATTGATGTAGCCAAATGGGTAATACTGATGACCCAGTCACATACAGTGGCATGGATATGAATGTATGTGGCTGAGGGTCACTGACATTGTCAAACTCCATCTCCTATCATCTCCTATCAATCTCATGTCTTGGTCATGTCTCAAGAACACCAGCCAGTGCCTTGTCTCATATGTCTTGTTTGCAGTACAAAGTCTTGTTTTTTTTTTCTTGGAGGTTTCAGTTCAGTTCTTCACAAGGCATCTCATAATTATATAAAGGACCTTGACCACTTGTGTATTTCCCAGTTTTTGGATTTGTTCTTGCCTGCATTCATTATTCTTCCACTTTCAGTCCAGTTGGCTGTGAGATTCCAACATTATCCTAAAACTGCTCTTTGTCATCCTTGTTCACTTTGAGTGCTGACCCTTTTGTCATCTTCACTGTCAAGCTTGTCCCTTTGACAAGTTTTGTTGTCTCTACAGTCCTCCTTATTGGTACAACATGCACTTTGTTACGATTCCCTCGTTTCTTTCTTTGTCATACTTTGACCGGCATCACCCGGTTCCTTCATCTTCTCTAGAGTGTTCTAGAACGTACAACACGTTCGTCACACGCCATTGTTATCGTCGTTTCTTGTCTTTCATTTCCGTCGCCTCATGTTCTTCCTTATCTCTACCATGAGGCGGTTCGTATCTTTCTCATCTCCGTTTTAACCTTATCCTTGAGTACTACTTAAGCCCTGTCGTACATTGATGTACCCCAGCTTAGTTCTGCTCAATCTACCTTGTCTCCTTCGAAAACTACTTTGATCTCTCGTCGACATCCTCGTCGGACGACTCCTCTGATCTCTCCATCGACTCTCTAAGTCGACCGAACCGTTGATCTCTCGCCGATTGTCTTATCGGCTGAAACCTTCATCATCTGGCAAGTCTTGCTCAGACTCCTTAGAACCCTTGACCCTCGCTTCTAGTTCTCTTTGAGCCTACGCTCGTTCCTACCCGGACCAAGCGTAACACACTTCATGCCACCTGACCAGTATTCCACTCTGTTCCACTCTTTAGTTTTTACCTTCATCTATGAAGCACCAAATGAGCACTGAATGATTGTTCAACATGTTCAGTGTATGTTTGATGCTCTTGTATGATGTGTACATGCTTCATCACCATATGTGGCTCATGTATACACTCCTACCCTACATCTATGAAATGCCAAACGAGTTTGCACAGCCAATTCCTTAGGTTGGGGCTTGGGATCTGTAGTAGACCAAAATGAAGTTCTTGCAAAGATAATAATATATTTGAACTTCAAGTACCCTATGTCATTATTTCCAGACACTTCAACAATATCTGTGATGCTGTCATCTCTTACATCTTGTATGAATTGAGAATCTACCAAGGCATTACAAACATACACCAAGCTTGTGTGACTCATGTTAGATAATGGTTGGTAAATGCAAGCTAATCAATGTTGGATGCAGTGCATTGTCCTTCATTCATACCCCCAAGATGGTGGTTCATTACCCAGGAAACACTCTTTTGGCACCTGGCTTGGGTGCTTGATGATTGGAGGTGAACTTGAGTCAAGAGTATGATCAACTCAGTACACAAACATACTACCTGATACATACCATTGTCATCATCACTCAAATCCTGATCCAAGTATTTCCTAGAACTAGAACATGAATTTGAAAGAGATATATTGAGATGAAACTTGGATGGGTTAATCTAGTAGTCCTTGAATTGAATCAGATGTTCATCCCCAATGTCTGATATGCATGTCACTTTACTATGACACTGAAGGGGCACACATGAAACAATCCTGATATCCACACCCTTCTCATCCAAGGACTTGCTAGAACCAAGAGATGGAGAAGTGGAGGAGGACTCTGAGCAGCATTCACTAGAGGTGGGAGACAGCATAAAAGAGGGGGGTCTATCTCTGGAGCCCTTGCTAGACTCAGAAGAAGCCATAGTAGAGTAGGAGTTTGAGGAACATGAAGCCTCTGAAGATGTCTTGCTCATCCTGGCATAGCATTGCAAATTCCTACTTGGCAGGCCCAAATCACTGCAGGCAGAGTTCTCTGTATCCAATATATAGTCATCTGCATACTTGGAAATGAATTGGGACCAACTGTCCATGTCAATCCCCTCTTCCTGCCTGTTCCCAACATGAGGCATACATTTCACAACATTGGTGGATGATGGCAGTCCATGTGCATTGTTGTCCCTGATATGATGCATGGATGAATGAATTCCAAAGTTATGAATATCAGAAAGTGGATGAAAGTATTGTTACAATAACAGAACAGCAGGTACAGAAAGACAACACTAATCGGTTGGCATCATATCTTGCAGAAGGCTGAGACCTTGTTCAACCCTGTCCAACATGCCTTAAACTGTCCCCCAGCACCTGCAAGACAATTCAATCTTGTACCATGATACAATGACTTGCACAATGTACCCAATGGCCTAGCAGTTGCAGACCCCTCTTGTTTACCCTGGTACATGATATGTGAGGTGACTATGGGAGAGATAATGCGAAGACTGTTCAGAATATGGATACAATAACTCACTGATGATGACCTACCTATAACACCTCAGCCATCTGTTGTGGGTGTTCAGGCTGTTGGGAAATGCAAGATGAATTGCTCTGTTTGCCCTGTTCCTTTGAATGGTCAGGAGTAGTACCTGTAGCTGCAGATGTGGATGCCATTGTGAATGATAGGACAGAAAATCAGAAATGTAATTTGCTTACCTCGAGGTGCCTTTGACTGCTTGTCCTTTTTTATTGCCCAAGCTTTTCCTTGTGTTCCCTTCTTCCTGCACTTCTGGACTAATGACATGATCAATATCAATGTCAAACATTGCAACCATTAGCAAATGGACTACTACTGCTACTACTCATCTTTCTTGTCAGGATTGGTCATACCAAAGTAGGCAGCAACTAGGTTTGCAAGCTCCTGCCAGTCATCTTTGGATACCTTATTAATGTTGAACAAGTAGTTGGCACCACTCCAACACATATCGCACTCATCCTGGCTATTGGAAAAACCACTCCAACCTATTATATGAAGTGTGGTATACACACCAGGTGATCTGACCTTGACAGCCTTAAGTATGACCTCTCTATTTGCCTGCTGCCACTCATCACACACATCATATTCATGATGCCCAACATAGAACTCCACCACAAGATACAAGTCAAAGATTTGGCATTGAAAGAAGGGGTCTGTTCTGTCCTTAACCTGACCAGTCATCAAGATGCCTTCCATGATGGCATCCATATATACAGTACAACATAGTGTTGGATAGTGGTAAGGAGGCCATGATTCAATGACAGATTTGTGTGTTCCTCAACTCTGATGAACAGCCAGTGGCACCACAGGAATTGCTGGACATGATCATAATACCAGCTTGGGAGATGGACAACCTCATTGGTGAATGCATCCCACAGGGTGTTGAATTCCAGCACATCAAAGAACTGGTTGTCATCTTTGAAGGGCAAGTAATATATTTGGCCTGCCAGATATACCCAAGCTGACAGGAAGTAGGGATGAGGAAAGGGAAGAAGCTGTTGGTCATTTTTGTCAATGAGGGCTTGGATGGTGATGGTTGATGGACACCATTGCTGTGTGCATGAAATGGGACAATATAAAAGCCCAAAAGGAGGCAATAAACCACTCTTGTTCCACAGCCCTGTTCCATACAAACAATAGCAAGCAATACATGGTATATCAGGTGAGGTCCACTATTCCCATGTGGGGATGATGTCATCAGGTATGCAACAGTGATCCATGTGGTTTAGTATATCTAGTCATAGCCTGCAGAAGTGGTTCACACTAATCAGTAAATGGATGTATGTGAAAGTGTTGATGATAGTCACAATTACAGGTTTGTGATGGTTTATAATCATGTCATGGCTAATACTGGTTTGTAGTAGCATGTTTGTAGTGGTGTATAATAGCTTGTATCATTACCCTCATGGTGGCATGCAATGGCCCTTATAATAGGACTCTCTAAATTGTTCATGGTGGTCAATAGTGTTGGCTGCTGGTCTACATCCCATGGGATGTACTGGGGGTTGGTGGGTAGCCATAGTAATGGAATATGATTGTGGCACATTTATTGAGGGCTACAACACTGATATATAATATATATGGTAGAACTACATGATGAACTGGGAAATATTTACTTCCTCTCCAGCATCCCTCCAAAGCCCCTTTTGCATCTCCATGTATGTGTCATGGATCCTCCAAGCATGCATGATTGGGGCAAGAGTTCTGTCTTCTCTGGTGGCCTCTCCCTTGAGTTCCTGTGGAAGCACATTGTGTCCATGGAGTTTAACATGCTGCCTATCTGTTATTCTGTGAGCCAGGATTCCAAGTATATATGAAATGCATCACAATGATGCATTGTTTGTGAAATATTGCTGTGAAACAGTGATGAGTAGAACAAGACAGTTAGATGGGCACAGTGGACATACAACAAGTCTGCACTACAAATGGAAGGGCTAATATGTACCATCCTATACACTACT
Source organism: Boletales sp. KT-2023a (assembly GCA_038090395.1). Lineage (NCBI taxonomy): Eukaryota > Fungi > Basidiomycota > Agaricomycetes > Boletales > Boletales sp. KT-2023a. Next base: position 19,597 of record JBBPMP010000308.1, on the reverse strand, counting down.
TGCAAGAGGCTTGGATGCAAAGTGCTTGTAGCCCACAGTTGTGCATTCCATTTCTGATCCCTACCAAGGTCAAATGTCAATGCAAACTTGGTCAGATGCATTGTGTTGTAGGTCAGGAAGTGCCTTCCCAACATAATGGTGAGGCAGAGCATAAAGATCATGTGATTCACACCTGGGGGTTGAATCCTGCACATTGGATATGGACAGGGTGGACACAAGAGAGCAACATGAGGCTTACAATACTGCTGCCTGCTCAAGTAAGACTGTACCAATCTTCATGTTCATGTCATACAGTATGTCTTGCAGGCTAGTGGATCCTCATAGTAGCCATCCCAGGCCTTAATGACTGATGCTTGATCCATCTCCTCCATGTTGGCAAGATCCAGATATGCCCAGAGTTTGGCATCAGAATGAATATAGGAATATGTAAGAAACCCTCCCATGTCATGATGCAGGTAGGTAAGAAACCTGGCATGCATTATCATGTTCCAGCCAGTGGCTGTCAATGCATCTACATGCATGAGCTGGGGGTCATTCACATGCAATGGGATGCCATTGGTACTCTTCCCATCTTCATCAACATAGCACTCTCACTTTGTTGTCATAAACACATTCACATTGTCCATAATGGACCTATGAAACAGAATTGACAGTCCATGGGCATGGAATAGAGGGCTTCAAACCATTACTTGCTTTATGAAGTGAGGGATTTCCTGCACAATATTTGGTAGATCAAGGTAGTTGAGGCATTGCTTCCTGTCCTCTGACAACAGAATAAACTCTGAGAGTGAACTGGATTGGATACCTGGACATTATAGTCCCTATCCTCTGGAGGAGACATGAATATCTTGGCTCATACATGTGTGTTTGAGAGGCACATGCTCAGAGAGGTCTAGTAGGAAAGATGGATTGTCATATGTGGACTTGCACATCCATGGGCAGATAGTGGCCACTTGATGAGCACTCCATAGGCAACTGCATGGGTATACCCTGGGGGATCTGGGCCTGTACCCACACCCATACCCACCATGGGTTCATATCCATAAGCATGGGTATGGGTATATTGTGTGGGTTAGTGGGGGTATGTGATGGGTATGGGTATGTATACCCATGGGTTACCCATGGGTTTGTCTAGTACTGTATATATACTATAGATTGTAGTATTTTTTGTGAACCCTGAAAGTTTATTGCTGCACTGCCAGTCAAATACATACATATTATGTATTAGGTATTCCCTGTAATCCTAACTTAGGGTTAACCCACACCAGGGGTATGGGTAAGGGTATGGGTACCAGTTGGCCAGACCCCACCCATACCCACAGGTACCCATACCCCAGACCCATGTGGGTTTGTGGTACCCATGCAGATCCCTAGCACACCACAAAAGGCATCTTGCCTGGTCACCTGAGGGCATCCAATCAGATAGGAGTCTGTAGTATGCTGTAGCTCAAAATTAGGATTTGTGACCAAATGAAATGCAGCATTCAACATACCATATGTTTTGGTGTCCAAGTCCTTCTCACCCTCCAATTTTGATAGTAATTGCATCACATTCCCTGGAACTTTTCGATGGAGGGACCATCATCAGGGAGAAGCATGGGATTGTCATCACCATCCTGGAGAGCATGTGGTTGCTCCAGATTGTCCATTACTACATCCATCTCCATCTCCACATTGAATGACATTCCATCTGCACAATCCACCAATGACAAGTCTGTAGTGGTAGCAACCAGTGGTTTTGCTTGAGTTCAAGAATGCATTTAGTCTTAGGCTTGGCATCCACCTTGATGATTGTACTTGAATGCTTCCCTGTGGTAGGTGGACTCCTTGTAGTCACCATTCTAGTGTGCTTTTGTGTTCTTCCTGAGGTGGCATTTGCAGATGTCTCTAACACAGCAGGTGAGGTGACATTGATAGCAGAAGAAATCCCAGAATTTTGCATGATGCATGCAGCATTGGAGGTGATCAATACATTGATTGTCAAACTTGTTGATTCTACAGAGGCTTGCTCTGCTGTCATGTACAGTATGCCAGACCCATGTCTGGGTGAGGAATTGACATGAGGATGAACATGTTTATCTTCACCTTGATGTCTTGTCTCAGTGGGTTCCATTCTTGCCACCTATTCCATTTTCTGTACACATATACCTTTTGTGCCATGTCATCTCCATCAAGTTACAGAAGAATGTTGCCTTCACTGAATCATTTCCAAATTGCAGTCACATCGTCATAGGTCATGAGTATCTCATATAAGAACTTATATTCAGTGTTTGGAATGAATATGTGACAATAGCTGACATGACTCACAATCATCATGTTGTGGCAGTGGTGGTGGTGGTGGTGGAGGCAAGTTGGTGTAGCTAGCAATGGAGGGTTTGAAACATGGCTTCCTAGCTTTTTTAAGTGTTATAAACATGACCAGTATATGCGATGTTACATGGAGTGGAAATGCTATGCTGTCTAAAATGATTGTCAAGGGTTCATAATGGTTCATATTACAAATTACAATTGCCTTGTCCTGTGGTATTAGCTGATGGATCACCCCAAAAGGAAATATTGGGGCTATGCAGTGTTCACCAGCCAGTGGTGCCCTATTCATTGTTCAAGTCCACACAACTGTTGTTCTGACTCCAACAATCTTCACTCCAACAACATGTCACATGATCTTGCAAGACTTCCTCCTGGCTACCTCTTTCCCATCTCTCACTTGTGGGAGTTGGACATTGACACACTTGTCAGAACCAGGTACTGACTTCACACAGACTATGAGACTCAGAGGATTACCCTCCAAATTCACCATCCTGGCAGGATTGACTTTGACAATCTTGCAACCATACCAGAGCACTACAAGGATCTTGTGAAATGGTTCATACTGTATGGCATCATGAGGTATTAACAACTGTGTTTGTGTTGATCAGCACAGTTCAGTATACAGTAACCACCCTTCATGACCTTCAATTAAATCATATATAATCAGGGATGCATATTGCAATCTAAAATCATGTTTGCTCAATGTATTAGACATCCAATATGTGTCATACAAACATCAGAAGGGTTCCTGCAATCATTTTGGTTGACTGGTACCATATGACCACCCCCCATGATCCTCAATTAAATCATATAAAATCAGAGATGCATATTGCAATCTAAAATGATGTTTTCCTAGCCAATGGAACACCCTGTAAGTGTCCTACAATCATCTGGAAGGGCCCTGGAATTTTTGAAATTGATCCATATGACCACCCCTCCTACTCCCTTAAATAATTTTTAGCAGCTTATTCTGACCACTGTTTTCTTAGAAAATTCAACTGGAGCATCCTCATATGTATATCTAAACCCTCCTATAATCATTTCTGCTGAAATTTGGTTTGGCAGTTGTAATTACAATTACTCCAGCCTTTGTATAATATTAGGTCCTGATTTCCACTCACAATGGCCTACACTACTATGCATTTGCAGACACAAACACTCACAAGGTCAAATCATTTCCCACTTGCTTCCTGTTCCTTAATACCTCTCAACATGTATGTCACTTTATCATGATGTTGTGGATTTCAATGAAAAACCACTTATGAACCATCCAGGTACAATAAGTATGTACTTGTGAAGTGAGGACAAGAGATGATAAAGTTGGGTGATGACAGAAAAAAATGGCAGTGGGATGCTTTGCAAGATGTCCCTGATACCAAGCACAACAGCATACCAGGACTGTGACATGTAGTACTAGAATTACTCATTACATATATACAAGTATGAACAACTTTTGCAGTATGACTCAGACATCAGGTTAACTGGAGTCAATATACAATAATACATCAAGCACTAGTGATCCAAGTGTGAACAGCTGAGATGTGAATTGAATCACAGCAGGACTAGCCCAGAGGACAGTGTCAACCAGGATGCCATTCCATGCCCTCTTTCATCAAGGTAGATACATAATTTGCACATACCTAAAATTGAAACTCATTTGCCCCACCAGTGACCTTGTAAACAGGGGAGTTTCATGCCAATAATAAATGCTTGGTTACATGTTGTAGATACTTTGCACACAAAGCCTAATGAGAGGAACTGCATATAAGTTAGGTCCCTACACTTATAATCCAATGAATAAGAAAGTAGTTTAGAGCCCAACCACAGCACTATCCATCAACATAGTCTTCATTACAGATTCAGAGACCTTATCTGCCAGATAACTATTAGGGCAGTTGACTATTGAAAGGTGCCCAGTCATCATTGGCAGGTGGTTCAGGAGGTGTAGGAGGTGTCCCAGATGGTAAAAATACACCATTCACATCACAAGGATGTCCTACAAATTGATAAATACAAATGGTACAAAATACCCTTTAAGCTTGTATGCATATCCATCAAAATTGGATGATAGTTCTGAAGAATTGAGTTCCCAGGTCCTAGGAATTCAGGAACAAGGTCATGAGCTTCAGGCATGCCTGAATCATGAGGCATTGGACTACATTGTGGCCTTGGAGGATCAAGTGAACCAAGTTGTTCTGGAGTTGAGAAACATTGTTTGGAGGAATAAGGGAGGGGTGAAACACATGAGTACCTTTCATGAAGATACTTCATCAACCCAGACTGGTTTTTAAACCATTGGCCACAATCTGGATTGGGGCATGGATATTGCAGCTGGACATGATTGGAGGACTTGCAGCACAGGTTCATAGAGTTTGAATTTTGCCATACACAAACTGACAAGTTTTGGGGTGAACAACATATAAAGAAAGAGTGCTGTATACACAGCCTACCTTCTCTTTGTTTTTTGCTTGCCTTACCCAATCCACTCTACTCACTTATTTTTTTTGCTTGTTTTCTGTTCCAGTTTGGCAGCTAGGGATTTTCCCAGAGATCTTTGAGTTCTTGTAGAACTCTTGTGCTCAGTGCATGGTTGTACACCTGTCATCTCAAAGATGTCATCTTGCATTTCCTTGTCTTCATCTCAAGTAGTTTGAAAGAGGGCAGGATGGTCAATTTGGAGAGATTTCCATTTTTGACAGATCATGAACTCATTAGGTACTGTATTGCTACTCTCAATGAGTGTAAGGGTGGTGGGCTTGGGAGGTGGACCTAAGGAAGCTGGTTTGAGCTTGATGAACTTGTTGAGCCAAGCTGCATATCTCTCCATGGATTTGATGGCATGTTCACCCATGGCTTGATGGATGGATCTTGCAGTGGCTTCTTGGATATTATCTCCAGTGATTGGTTGCTGAGCCTACAGTATATGAATGGTTGTGGGGAAGGAAGTCAAATGACTTTGGGCATGGGACTGGATGTGGCTAATGGTATGGGAGAGATTGAAGAGGTTGTGGGTTGGCATGGGTGTAGACCCCATGGTTTTGGATGGATGGTCTATCAGGTATCAGTGAGGGTAAAGGGTGTGGAAGGTATGATGTGTGCATTGTCAAGGGTTAAACCCAAGATGAGAGGGCATATGAGTGACAGAAAGTTCACATGAGACCCCACAAGTATGAGGCTTTACAGCAATGAATGGAAGGTGAAAACACTAGAATTTTGAGGAAGGTGATGAGGGTGGTCAGGTATCCTTTGTTGATTGACATGGTTTTACAATAACCAAGAAGTGAGACACATGAAGGCAGTGTTGACTATGTACTGTTGACAGTATGGTGCTGTTGAGTCTCATAGCTGGGCTCAAAATGCTGATCAAGGTTCATATTTCATAATGTCTGGGGTTATTGCAAGAACCACCAGTCATTTTGCTTGAGAGTTATCCCCTATGTGTGTCACCAGCAGCAACTGGATGACTAGGTTCAAACTGCTCCTTAACCCTGGAGTCTGGATTGCTAGAGGTGATGGAGGAAGAAGAGAATAAGAAGAACATGGACAGAAATAATTTCTCCAGAGCTGGGCAGAAAGGTGATGAAGTGTATGAAGAGCTTCATGGCAGCAGAAATGAGAAATGTTGAGATACAAGAAGAAGTGCAGTGTAATGGAGAAGCAAGGAACTTCACATTAAGTGTGCTAGTTCAGAATGAGTAAGTTCAGAATTTTGTCAGGTCCTTACACTCAATGCAACTGAAGGAGTGCATGATGAATGCAAGCAATAAAAATTCTGAATTTAGGAAATACAATTTACACTACAAGTCTTATATACTACAGAAAAATGGTGCATGGAATGTTCTATGACATTTGATGATATTCAAAATGACATATGTAAGGTGAAGGGTTTGTTATAGGGTAAGAGAAAAATGAAATGTCATCACACATGGACTGTTGGTGCACAGACACCTTGTGTTTTCTGATCACCTTATGTTTTACATGCTTTTCACATTATCTCTAGATCTGCCACATCTTGAGGCAGCAAACACTTCTCCCTCATGTCTTATGCATGTATGCCTCACTGATCATGCATGTAGAGCAGTGCTGCCACATCCTCACGGACATCAGCAAACCATTTTTGTACTATCCAGCTCTGTCCAGCAAGGTCCCCCACCCCATAGCCTCATAGCAATAAATAGGGGTTTTCTATCTCAACACTTTCAGTAATATATCAAGCCAAAAAAATTACCAGCTAATCTATATATAAATAAAAGCTACTGTGCAAGTTTTTGTGATTCCAGGTACAACTATGTTGATGTGGTATTGACTATGAAATGTGGGAAAATGTCACGTCCCATGTCACCAGTCCCATTCTGCCCACTCCTATCTGACTCCTCCACCCCTCTGACCTGACTCCTGTCCAGACTCCACTCCCTTTGTCCACCCTTGTGTGACACCTCCAGTGTTCCTGATGTCTCCATCCTCCCTGATGTCTCTATCCTCCCTGACAGGTCTTGGCCTCTGCCTTGTATGTAATCTCCACCTCTGTCCATGTCACTATGTTCCATTGTCCCTGTAGTAGCACTCCATTGTCCCTTGACACCACCAGTATGTAGACTTATGTACTCTGCTACTCTGACCTTTGTCATCCCTTAGCATAGCATCCAACTTCATGTATTTAGTTCCTATCCACTAAGGACTTATTCCTCACTTCATAAATCAACTTTGTCACCCCTGGTCTCCACTCTTGTTCCCTCATCCTCTCCCCCTCTGCCTCAGTAGTCTACAACTATCATTGTACCATCTCTGACTTGACCTCCAAAATCCAAGGACTGGACAGTGCAATGGCATAGGCGATCCCTGAAGCCAAGTCCTCTCCGTACAACCCTGACCTCACCTTCGACCTCCAACCTCTGCATTCTGCCCAGGTCCACTCCATCATCCACAACTCTGGAGACTAGAGGATCTGGACCTGACAGTAGCATGGACAGCATCAGTTAGATCTACTGTATGGACAACATGGACAACCCCCTATATAATACTATATATAAGCTAATAGATTGCCAAGGAACTTCTCAGTTGGATTCTCTTGGTGTTCTCTCCAAAGACATTGAGTGAATAGACCTTCTGGGTACTTGTGTCACATGTGAACCAGCACACTTTGTCATCTCTTCTTGGGTATTTGCACCTTGCATGCCTACATCTTAACTTTACTTTTCCACATCTTATGCCTGCATCCAGACTCAGCCTTTGGATGTTTCAGTACAGTATCATATGATCAGTTGCATGGTGGGGGACTAACATTAGCAAACTGACCTTTGACTTGACAGAGCTCTACAGAGCTCCATAGACTACAGAAAGGTACCTAGTAATACAGATCTGTATAGACAAATAGGGGCTACTTATTCAACATTTTTATTCATACATAGCTTAGGCTCAAAATGTAGAGGCCAATTTTTAGATACAGTACTGTATATACTGGCTTCTGTTCAAATTTCTAGGATTATAGCTATACAGTAAAGCTGGTTGTACAACACAGAGGCATTTTAGATTAAAAAGACTGTTTTGCTGATGTCAAGCTTGTAGTAGAATAAATTAGTTAATGTAAAGTTAAGTTAATATACATAAGAGTAGTAAAAGATGATACTGTATCAAAGGTGCTGATAGTGTAATTACTAGTAGTAGTACTTGATATACAGTACTATATACTTTTGATTTACTTTCATATATTTGACAGCCTGGATGGCTCTCTGACAGTCTGGGACATATCTAGCCAGTTGGAAATATAGCTATGTAGGAGAGCTGCAAAACTGTCCAATATGATACAATCTGACCAGTGCTGGAAAACCAAGGGTTGGTTTGCTGATGCTATGCATATGGAAGTATCAGGAGACAATTGAAGTAGTTCAGCTTGTCATTCACATGCCTCATCCTGTTTTCATATGTATAAAATAGCATATGATTGTGCTTGTGTATCTGCTTGCATATGTTGCTTAGCTTGATCATCAATTTTCTCCTTTTTCACTTGTGATCAGGTCATAAGCCTTCCTGGATAAAACAGATATTTTCATGATTTGAGTGTGCCTACTATTGGCCCAGCAGAAAAGTGCCATACCACAATGGTAACATACACAGCATCAAATGGGATATCTGGTAGTCAAGTAATAGGAGCGGATGATCTCCAATTGCTGCTTCTAGAAGGCTCACCTTTCTGCATGGCATCTATATCCCTGAACACACCTTGGGAAATGGGGCCATCTTGGAATCAGAGACTTGCCAATGTTGTTATTGCTTTCCATGTGTGGATTGTCACTACTTGCTGTTGGAAATGCAATCTGGCATCCTGGCAAACCCATGACAAGCCCACAGATGTCAAGCCAGTATACTTAGATTATGTGGATGAAGAGGGCATGCTTGGTTTATTTTCCCCCACAGCTTGGTGAGGAGCAGTATGTTTGTGCACCTTTTGGGATCAGGTTTTCATGTAGTTTCAAATGCTTTGCAAATGCATGAGGATTATGGTACCTTGGACAAACAAAAAAAATAAAAACAAATATTGTATGAGCAAATGGCTAGCAAGATTAGCATCCTGAGCACCTCATCATGCATGCACCATATACAGAACATGGGAGCAAAGGCAATACCCCCCTCAATGTTCCCATGATATTTTAGAAGCAAGCCTCTGAAGCTGCTTCTGTGTGAATATTCTATGAACTTGTCAAAGGTGATGATCCCAATCACTTCTAGCTTGGCATCTTGAATTGTGCAAGTGAAAAAACATTGGAAAAGCTATCCATAATGGTATTCACAATGGGAGTGCTATTCTAAGCCATTCCTAACACTACTGGAAAGAACAAATAAAAAGAACAAGCATATTGTTATGTAAATACATAAATTTCATATATGAGTTACTATAGGCATCACAAAAATATATAAATTCACATTTGAAATAATTATTTGAATATTTGTTGACATCAAATTTTGTATTAGAATAAGATCTATTATATTTAATAAATGATATGCAATATCTACTTGATAAATATTTTACCTAAAAGATGAAAGAAGTTTATGAATATGGATGTTATACATTATGTATATTAAATAACTGTATCATATTTATTAATGAAACCCATCTGGCATGGTATTATATGATTGGCTACTAGTTTTGACTAACTTAAAGTAACATATTCACAATTAATTGCTGTGTTATATTTAGATTATTTATTTGACACATAATGCAAAATCTGATTTATAACACCTATTTTAGATTTGTTTGTGAAAGATTTAATAATTTTTTTGCTAAATTTGTTGATGGCAATTATTTAAATAATAGTTAGAATATTGATTAAAATATTTCTTCACTATTTATGGTAGATCCTAGGTAAGATCTGCTGTTGAGTTTGTCCCAACTATATTCACTCTTTTTATTTGTCTCTGCATATGGTATAATGAGGTCATGGAACCTTCCAGTCAAGGTTGATTAAAAATACATTTGTATGTATGACAAAAAAAAAATGCACTACCATTGGTAACAACAATAACAATAGTTTGCTTGTATGGAGCACTGAGGAAAGTGTGCTTCCCAGCAGCTGAACATTGTAAAGCATCATCAGCAAACCAGTTTTTTTAACCTGCCCCCTTGCTAGACTTTCTGCCCTCCAGTCTGGCTGCCTTGCTGCTCACTCACCCTCACATTCTGCATCCTACCTTACATTTCCCTTCAGATTTGCAGGCATTTGTCCAGGGGCAAGCTGATCACAGGCAAACTTGCACCCCTCTCCCCTTCTCATTTTGTGGTGGGGCACTGTACTGTATACTGTATGTATCACTGCTCTGAAGCTAATGGTCATGTCAGTGATATTCAATAATGAAATGCAACTGCCATGACCTCCTGCTTGCCTGCTGGAATCCCTGCTTGGCAGGGCTCACACCAGATCAGAGTTGAGTCATTTGTACCTCATGTCACTAATCAATTTCACAGCCATTCTTCTGGCAACTCATCAGCAAGTAGCAGCCAATTTCAAAATCATGCCACAAGCAGCAATTCATTGGCAAGAAGCAGCAAGTGTTTATGGAACTTGTTGACCTCAATGTTGCTGATCATTCCAAGTAGTACAATGAAACCCTCATCAGCAGCAAAACACAAAATGAGTCCAATCAACAACTTATCTGAGATGTTCACTCACATAACAGGTTGGTAGGGGGTTGGATGTCATGCATATGGATAAGGTGGAGCTTGAGAATTGTAAATGCAACATGAAATACACAAACTGCCAAAATGGACATCAGCTGAAGATGTGGTTGGCAAACAAAGAAGCTGATGAGGTGGAAAAGAAGCACCAGCTAAAAATCATGCTGTCCAACAAGTGTATGTGGCAGCTCAAACTTGAGATTGAGTGCTGAAGCTACAGAAAGGGAGGTAGCCAATATATTTATTGTACATTTGCTTTGTGCTTCTTTATTGTAGCTGCTATGTTTTTTTACTGCTATAGTATGTTTTTCATTGCTATGTTTATTTATTTATTTTGCTGCTATGTTGCTGTATGTTTTTTTTGTTCATTTCACTGCTGTGTTTTTTTCATTACTGGTTACTGTATGCTACCATATGATTTTGTTTATACAGATCTCTATGCATTTACTCTGTCATGTTCAAATGTTCAAATAACTGGCCTATGACATGCAGCCAAAAGTTTTAACCTATTGAGAGAGCAAGCCCCTCTTCCATTCCAGATCCTCCTTCATTGTCACTCTGATTTGTTCCTTCTTCTCCTGTTCTTCCTGGTTTCTCTCCCTAATTTGATATTGTCCATTGAAATATGACTGAGATTCTTGCAATTCCAGATCTTCTTCAATCTCAATGATCATATTATACAAAATAAAGCAGCAATGGATCCACATTGCTGGATATGGAAGATCATCTTCATTTTGAATTTGAAATTGCATCTTTTCCAAGGATTGAAAATGACCTTTGAGTGAATCAAAGAAATGTTCTGACTGCACACAAACCTTTGCTATATATTAATACTACATAAAAACAAAAAGAGACAATAACAAAAAATACTTACAGATGAGAGATGTTGGTTGATGATCTTCTAGTCCTGGGTAAGACCTTCCCTAATAGGTTGCTTGAATGGTGTTACACACCATTTTTGTGCAGGATATGCAGAATCAGCCCAAATTATTCATGATGGCCAACAAACTGTTCTGGATGACAAACAATCCTAGTTTTTGAGAAAGCACTAGCATGATGGACACTTCCTGGCATAGCAATGGGATAGACAACAATCCTCAAGTTGTGTGGTAGGATGACAACCTTTCAAGCATTGATATTTTAAAGTAGATAGTAAGTCTATACTTACCTGGTTTGTCAATGAATAGTGAGATTTGCAGTCATAAAAGACTTCTCCATGAAGGCCAGGCTTTTGAAAAAGATTGAAAGTACAAAAGAAGCCACCTCTCCATGCTGGACAGGAGTGAGACTCAACCCAAGCTTTTGCTTTCTCCTTCTCCTCATGATCATCTTGGTGATGAGCTGGATTAAAGTGGATTACTGCATCATGGAAGTGAAGCAAAACAACCATGACACACTTATAGCAGTTGTGGAATGTACCAACTGAAACCCCAGCCCACTCAGCCATATCTTGAATTCTGGCAACATTTCCATAGTGGCCTATACTGTACCATTCATAAAAACTGTCAATTGAAGCCACACATGCAGCTGAGGAGTGGGGACATTGTCATGAGTGGCATTATGAAAGACCTGATGAGTGAAGAGTTTGGTGACAAGGCTATCAAAGGTTCTTGGAGAAATGCAAAGTTTACAATGAGAAAGTTCAGGACAATGGAGTTTCCACTCATTGAGAAGATGTATTTGTGGAGCATGGATAGTTTGAATCTGAGAAGCAAGTATACATATCCAAGAGATCTCATCATAGCTTGCTTGAAGAGCTTCTTGAAAGTCAAGCATAGGCTGGCTGAGAAGAAAATCAAGAATATCAAAATGAAAGGAACTTGAGGAGGAGGAGGAGGAGGAGGGGAAGGAGTGATCTGGAATGAACCTAGAGTTGGAGTCTGAGCCAGAGTCACTTAAGTCCATGGTATTGGCTGATAGGCCCTCACTGATATAAGTCTGCAGTAGTTCAGTGTATTTGTCATGTCCTGTACCTTCCATCCCATTCCAGATGCCCCTATCCAACTCTCTGCACCTCTGACCCATCTCCTGTCTGGAATTTGAAACACCCAAAGACTTAAGGCTGGGTGCAGGCATAAGGCATGGAAAAGTGAGATAAGAAATATGACATGCAAAGTGCAAGTGTCAAGAAAAAGGAAGAAGAGTATGCTGGTTCACACAGGTACCCAGAGAGTCTACCTCCTAGTGACTTTGGGGAAAGCACCAAGAGAACTTGACTGAAGTTCTCCAGTCATCTGTTGAAGGTATATATACTACATAGGGGTTTGTACATATTGTGCATAGATCTAACCAATCAAGTCCATGCTGCATCCTCAAGAATGTGGCAGCATAGGTCTACGTGCATGATTGGTGAGGTACAGTATAACATGAGGAGTGTCCACTGCCACAAGGTGTGGCAGATTTAAAGATAAATGGCAAAAACATGTAAGACATAAGGCAATCAGAAAATACAAGGTGTCCATGCACCAACAGTCCATGAGTTTGTGAAGAAGTGAAATGGTGAAATGTGTCCATGTGCACAGTAAGAATAAACACATGCTTGAGTCTTGTCCATTGATGAGGTGTGCATCCCATAGGGACTAAAAAAGATAAGATAAAATAAAGAATAGGGGTCCATTAGCTCAAAAAAAGGGATCATGGCAGTCCATCAGGGACCAAAAGAAAAGGAGAACATAAAGAAATGAAAAATATAACATCTGTAACAGACTTCACCCTTTGTTTACTCTTGCCTGTTCCTGATATCTCTGTCCATTACTGATGTCTCCACCCATTCCTGACATCCCTGTTACATATACAGTACCTTGTCATGTCCCATGCCATGGTCCCACTCTGGATACCCCTATCTGACTTCTCTGCACCTCTGACCCATCTCCTGTCCAGACTTTGCCCCCTTCATCCACTCTTATGTGACTGTCTGCCATTCCTGACATCTCCACCTTCCTTGACATCTTGGCCCTCCTTGGCAGGTCTCAGCCTCTCCCTGTATGTAGTTTCCCATCTCAATCCCTGTTGTTGCATTCCACCTTCCCTGTTGTAGTAGTCCATCATTGCTTGACACCACTAGTACAGTATGTACATAGATTATGTACTCTGCTACTCTGCCCTCCACCCTCCCTTAGCACAGCCTCCAACATTCTTGTATTTGTTTCTGATCTTATTGAGGACTTACTCCTCAGTTCATAAATCGACTTTGTCACCTCCTGGTCTCCATTCTTGACCTTCCACACACACACTGCCTTGGTAGCATATTACTATCATTGTACCACATCTGACCCTGACCTCCAAAATCTGAGGACCCAGATAGTGAAGGGGCATAGGCAATCCTGAAGTCAAGTCCTTACTATACAACTCCACCCCCATCTTCAACCTCTGGCCTCTGCTCCTCCTAGGTCTGCTCCAACATCCATACTCCAGAGACCAGAGGAACTGGACTTGACACCCCTGACAGGTCTCAGCCTCCTCCCTGTTGTTACAATCATTTATCTCTTATGTCTTTTCTCCTCTCATTGATTTACTTCCTCTTCAATAGAGTGCCCTTTGCATGCCTTTGTGTCATACTTGTTGACTAAATGGTGATGCATCTTTTCTTCTTACCTTATCTTGATTACTTTTTGATGACATGTCCCTTTATTCTCTTTCATTCCATAACATTCTATGCTTACACGTCGCTTAGTATATAGTCCTGTAGTCAACCTACATGTACTCTATTCTCGATCTACGCAATCTAAGCATCTTCTTGAGTCACTCTTAAGTTCTCTCAGTCCCCTCAGTCCCTCAGTCCACCTCCAAAGTGTATAGTCTTTGTCCCTTTGGTCCCTTCAAGCTGAGTTGTACCTTTTCGTGAGTGTCCTGCTTGTTGGTAAGTCTTTCTACAGGTCTTGGTCTACTTAAGGAATGCTTCACATTACACCTGTATGTAGTCCCTATTTCTATCCCTGTCATTGCATTCCATCATCCCTTGATGCCACCAGTATGTAGAGTTATGTACTTCACTACTCTGCCCTCTGCCCTTCCTTAGCATAGCCTGCAACATCCCTGTATATAGTCTGTTCTTCCTGAGGATATACTGTAGTTCTCAGTTCATATATCAACTTTATCACCTCCTGGCCTCCATCCTTGTCCTGCTGCTCTCTTTCTCTGCCTTGGTAGCATATCACTATTATTGTATCTTATCTGACTCTGATCTCTGAAATCCAAGAACCCAGACAGTGCAAGAGCACAGTGTTACACAGGGCATACCTCAAGTGTTTTGAGACTTGGATTTGAGGGAATCTGACAAGCAGGACACTCATGAAGAGGTATGACTCAGCTTGAAGGACACAAAGACTAATAGACTAGAGCTATATGGTCTAGGACTGGACTGAGAGACTAAGACTGAGGGGACTCAAGAAGTATGCTGAATTGCACAGATTGAGAATGAGGTACAAAGCTCAGAGCTACAGGGTTTATATATCAAAGGGCATGTAAGCATAGAAGGCCATAGAACTATATGGAACAAAAGATGCATCAGTGTTGAGTAAGAAAGAATGACAAGAAAAAAGGATGCATCAGTGTCAAGTAAGCATAAATGACTAAGAATGGAAGGAATCCATGATGTGCTCATGATCGAAGAGAAGAGAAAAAGGGGTATTACAATGAAAGGGAAGAAAACTGTAACACACAGGTGAACCCTGAAACCAATGTCCTCACTGTATGTCTCTGTCTCTGTCTCCAACCTCTGACCCCTGCTCCCTCTGCATCCACACTTTGGAGACCCAGAGGAACTGGATTTGACTGTATTGAAGTGTAGGGATTTGCAACTGGACAAGCTGAAAGAATTCAAGGAGATGCCAACATTGTGGAACTTCAGGCATTTTATGTGAGGGAGGAAAAAAAAACATTAGCCCAACAGCAAGGGCTTACAGTATGTGTAACTTCTGGCTATGAAGATTCTTTCCATTTTAGTTATCTGTAAAATTATAGGAGGACAGTTGGGTTTGAAACTTGGGCTGATACTTTGTTGAAGTAGCTTGCATGTTTCAAATATTTCACTACTGCCATGTTGTTTTCCATTTATAGTATATCCACAAAAAAAAATAAAGTAAGTCTACCTAAACACTGACTCAAAATAATCTTATCAGTGATTTTGATCTGATATATTGTTCTCTGTTCACTGTACCTAGCAAATTTCTTCAGTATATGTTGATACAGTAGTTTGCAAAGTGATGTGGAAAATGCATCTCAAAAATTCAATTGCTTAGAATTGCCAAGATAGGACCTGAAAAGCATTGTCATGCAGTATGTGTAACTGCTAAGTTAAATTATGTACATGTATATACATACTGTATGTATTGTTCCATGCTACATACTGTTGAGAATGAAGCATGACACATGACTGACAAGTTACTGACAAGCAACTGACATGATCACCTGACATTGAAAGATTGTCAGAGAATGACATGGAATGTTCTAGACATTAGAATGGAACAGAATGGTATGCACCAGAGTAAACTGGAGTGCATCAGAACATTCAGGAATGTCATGGAATGTCATAGAATGTTGAAGAACATTCTAGATGATTATTCATCATGCTTCATAAGCTAACACTGACCATGTGACATAGAGAGTTATATGCTATTAGCTAGAATACTCTAGAATAGTGTCACATCCTGTGCCCTTCCAGAACCACTCATGCCCCTATCCACCCTTCTCTGCACCCCTTGTCTGACTCCAGACTCTCCTGTCCAAAGTCTGCTATGCTTGGTCTGTGTCAAGTCTGGTTCCACCAGTCACCAGAGGAGTGGAGATGCAGAGCGGACGAGGAGGGAGTGGAGGTTGAGAGTTGGAGGCAGAGATGGAGACGAAGGTGAGGACTGCAGCTTCAGGTGTGCCTGCACCCTTGTACTGCCCTGTCCTCGTATTTCAGAGAACAGAGTAGACAGAGTTACAATGACAGCATAGAGCTATCAAGGCAGACAGAGAGCAAGAGCAAAGAGAGCAAGAGGAGATCACACAGAAAGTGACCAGAGGTAACTTTGTGGATTTACAAACTAAGGATTAAGTCCTCAGTGAGAGTGGATTAAGTACATGAAGAGCGGAGGCTGTACTAAGGGTGAATGGAGAGTGGAGTAATGGAGTAATGTAATACAGGGAGGGCAGATTACTACTACAGGGAGGATGGAGTACAATGGCAGGGATGAAAGCAGGTCTAAAGCAAAATGGGGAGCTATATACAGGGATGAGAACAGGGACCTGCCAGGGACAATGGACAATGAGTGGTGGAGTATGGAAGGAGTGTTGTGACAGTGGATCGTGAGCAGAGTAATTGGATAAGGGTGTGGAGAAGACATGGGATGTGACAGTATCCCCCTCTTAAGGCCTGAACCCATGAAGGCGGATTAGAGTGGTGGTCATGTGATGGTGAGAAGTTGTGGCTGGGTTTCAATGTGTGCACATAGTCCATAAAAGGCAATGGAGTTGGGACTTAGTGCTCTCTCAACAACCACAACAATGTCCAGTGAAAACAAAAAGTGGCATGATGTAACAGACCTTGAGCTTGAGGTCTGGTTGGATGATGACAAGGCACTGAGGACTGAGAAGGTGGCAGAGGTGACAAGGAGGAGAGAGGAATGCGAGTGGCTGGTACACAAGAAGCATGAACAGTTGCATGCGGCATGCATTGAGGTGCATGGTTTGCAGTGCGGAGGAGCTGGGAGAAGCACAAGGCAGAGGAATGCACAGTGTGAGAGAAGGCAGAGCATGAAGCATGAGAGAAGATGGAGCATGAGGAGCAGGAACACCATAAGCACAAGTGAAGGTCACATGACTTCGTGGAACAGAAGTTGCAAGTAGAGATGGGGGAGAAGGAGAAAGAGATGGAGGGAGAAAAAGAAAAGAAAAAGGAGGCAGAAGAGATGGAGAAAGAAAAAGGTAAGGAGATGGAGATGGAGAAAGAAGCAGAGGAGGAAGCAGAGGTTGGTTCTTCTTGGTAAGATCAAGGAGGGGGCGGGCGACG